>SMSQ01019465.1:0-20955 GCA_019453375.1 Ctenoplectra terminalis | reverse complement strand
AAAAAAAAAAAAAAAAAAAAAAAAAAAAAAAAAAAAAAAAAAAAAAGTGTCGAATAAAACGATACAGTTTTCCGTAGGTGTATGCGTTTATGAAGAAAAGTGCTTCGAAGAAAGCTTGGCGCGCACAATTCTCGAAACGTTTGAACAGAAACTGTTTGTACGAAAATAACGATACGCGAAAATGAGAACTGCTTTGCTGACGGCGTTATCGGGATAACTTTATTACATTGTACGTATCCTCTTGATCGAAGGTAAATAAATCGAAAGAATCGTTTCAACGAGACGACGCCCTCCTCTCCGAATTGGAAACACACGCGATCAACAAGTACACGTGTAATATTCCGAGACACCAATCTTTTTCTAAGAAAAATCATCGTTGGTTAAGAAATTTCAGTTTTTACAACGGTTATCTGATTTTGCGACAAGAGTTTACGCATTGAATTTTTGTATCTTGTCGGAATGAAAATAAATTTATCGAAACGAATACAAAAAGAATGAAAAATTTATATAAAGTATACACATACGACGATTCAGATAAGCAAAGAAGCAAATAAGTAAATCGTGATACGCGTTCTTTGTGACCAACATTGTATTTTAGATTCGTGATCCCGAGTATCGAGTACCATATACTCGATCAAACAAAGTAGGTATCAACGCGAAAAAATCGGATAAAATCAATTGAAAATCGTGCTCGAATAGTCTGGTCTGAACGAGCGAGTGCAAGTTAAAACGTATCCGTTTCGGTCTAAAAACCATGGTCTAAAATGGCCTCGTTTTTGCGGCATGGTATGCCCATGTGTGCATGGAAAGTTTAATATTTTTACACGCGTTAGATGTATTAAGCGAACCGAAGGCTCGAAACTATTCCCTTAGTTTGCTTTATAATCGAGCAATGTTACGCGAGTACGATGGAATCGGATATTATTTCGAAACTTTAATTAATACCGGATCGTATCGCGTTTCGCATTGATTTTTAAATTTTCAAAACAGAAATTTCATAGAATTTTAGTTGAAAATGAAATTTTTTTGTTTTTCTTTGTTTTTTGTTTTTTGTTTTTTGTTTTTTTTTCTCGTAAAATACGTGTAACGTAAGTAAGTGCATAATATACAATATTATACAACAGTTTCGGTCGACTTGATATCGGGTTTATAAGAGGGTTGCGATTCACTTATTTCTTAGGTCAATTCAAGATCGTTTATTTTAATCGTTTCGCGTTCTAACCTTCTTTGATTTCCTTCCTTGTGAGATCGGCGCTGCCTTTGGTGGCGCGAGCCACCATATTCGTGAAACCGATACCAAAGCGCAAGAGCTTGTAGTCGTCATCCGCCGTGAGTGGTTCGGGTGTCAGTCCACTGAGGTGTAAACACTTCCCTGAAAAAAGTGGTTTAATCGGTGGTTAGAAAGATCGTAACAGAAGACACGCGGTCTGTTTTCCAGCGTTGGCGGGAATCGCGCCAAGTGTATATACCTTGGTTGTTAAGTTCGACCGACATTTACACGGACGGGAGAAGAAGAGGGGAGAATTTGAATGGGTCTGGGTCAAACATTGTCGACAAACTGTCTGGAACTTTGTACTTGCGTTCCGTAAACTCGAGACGATAAATTGCTTCGCGTCATGAACGAAACGAAATAAAAAGCACGTTCGACGATACGCGGCATAACACATAATTTGTCCACGCGACGAATTCCACGGGCGAGGCGAAACAAAATTGTTTCGCGCGAGAGCTCCAACGACGAGAAGAACGCGGGGAGAACGAGGAGATCGTGTCGGTAGCGGCGGTGAGAAACGACAATAATTCGCATAACGTTTGTACGAGTTCCAAGAAACGGAAACGTTTTTTCCTGTCTCTCGTTAATTAACACCCTCGCGATCCCGCGTTCCAACTTTTCCAACACTTTCCCGTAAAACACTAATTTCCAATGCTTCGTATCCTGTCGTAGCAGTTTAAATAAATTAGTTATCGATGGTAGCCAGCGATAGTGGTGGTGCGTAGGAGGTGGTAGCGACGATAGCGGAGATGGTGCTGCTAGTGGTAGCGGTGCAGCAGGTGTTACAAAGAGTACCGTTTAACGAATTAAATAGGTCTGGGTCAGGTTTACTCGAATCTTTTTATTTTGCTTTCGAAAGTTCAGTCATAAATTGCTTACTTCTGTACCTCCGTGAAAAATTATTGCTCAACGCGGCAAATTTGTTTAGCGAGTCTAGATTTTACGCACGCTTCAAATTTTTCCCGATGACATATGCGAGACAAGTTTTTTTTCTTTTTTTCTTTTTTTTCTTTTTTTTCTTTTTTTTCTTTTTTTATGATTCATAAAACGTTTACCGTATGCACCACATTTTTACACGCGTGTAAGTAATTCGTTAATCGTGCCTTTTGATTCTTTGTTCTTGAATAGAGTTAGGGTCCAAATCGTGGTATAAAATGATTTTTTTAATCATCGAGACGATTCGATCGATGGAATACGTACGTAGCGAGAATCATTTCGCGTTGAAAGAACGAGAGTAAATAAATACGAGTTAAAAAGAAAGAGGGAGCGATGGTGTGAGGTAAAAAAAAGGACGAAGATTGGAACGGAAGGCGAGAGAACGCGAATAGACGAGTAAGCGAGAAAGAGATCTAATGGCGCGAAATTACAGACGTCGCCGAAGTATATCTCGCGAGCGTTTACCCTCGGCGGCAGCAGCAGCAGCGGCAGCAGCAGCAGATAGAGATTTATGACGCGGCCTCGGAAATTCTCTCCCTCTTGTCCTCCCAGTTTCTCCCTCCTCTTGCACCACCGACCTACAGCCGCACCACGCGACCTTGGAGAACTTCGGAACAAAGTTAAACGCTCGTCTGCCGTGGTCGTTGCCGTTGCCGTTGCCGTAGCCGTAACCGTAGCCGTAGCCGTAACCGTAGCTAGCCGTAGTCGTAGCCGTATCTATAGCACATTTTCCGCCAAACGGAACGCGTTCGTTTGCTCCTAAACTCGACACAGGAAAACAAAAGGGTCGAAAGCGAGAGGAAAATTCTTTTTCTCGCTTTAGAAAAACTGTTGGCTCGATGATTTGGCTCGCCGCGGCCATTGCACCTATACGTATACTTGGATCCGTATGGACGACAAGCGTGGAAAGCTTGCTGTCCCCTCCGAACAAAACTAACGGCCGATCGAACAAACTTTATCGAAGCGCAACGCGACCCTTCCCGCTCGTTTATGCCGCTAACCTAACTCAACTTGACTTCTCTCAACCTTTTCGTATCGCTCGTTACCTTACTATATCGTACCTTACCTTACCGTATCTTATCTTATCGTACTCTCAAACTGTTACAACTTTCCTTTTTTTTTCTTTTTTTCTTTTTTTCTTTTTTTCTTTTTTTCTTTTCTCATTTCATTCATTGGATACTTGTATTCGCGATCGCGTAGCATGTCGTGAATATCGTCGCATTTTCGCGCGAACCGTTCTTCTCGAATACCAAGCGTATTTATTTATCGTTAGCTTGGTCAGAAAAGGGATGACCGAAGGGAGCGCGAAGAAGAATTTACTGCGCGCAATCATAAAACGAGAACCAACTCGAGTTTACCGATTTTCGTGGCGTCCGTAAATTTGTCTCGGCCCTCGAAACTTTCAAAGTCGAAAGAGTTTCGGCATCCCTCCGTTCGACCGACTTAACTCGTTCTGCTGACTTTGGGAAACGTTCGAAAGCAACAGGACTTTTCGCGTCGCGTTTCTACACTTTTAAAGTTAACGTACGTCGTTGATTTAGATCTCGATTTTCATTTTGACCGGAACAGACGCAAAGAGTTTAATGTTTTGCGTGGAATCGAAGAATGCCTCTCGAAAAAATCGAGGAATTTTATGGAGAGGGAGCGTTGGTTCGTCTTACAATCTGTATGGAATTTTCAAAATTTCATTGACCCAGATTTTTCGTTCTTTTCCTTCAATTCTAAACGAATGACTGGTTCGAGTTTGCTGCAGGGGATACGAGGAGAGCCAGGTGAAAATCGATGCAACCGAGAGAGAGAGAGAGAGAGAGAGAGACTTGTGCGTGGGTACCGCGGGAGACCGCGCCTGGAAAATCAATTTTCAGGGTTTTCCAGGACGAAGACCCGTTTACGGAGTGCTAGGAAAAACGTCGAATGTACCAGGATTCTTTCTTTTCTATCGTTACGTACTCGGAATATCCAACTACCACAATTTGTGAGCAAGCACGTATCAAACCTAGACGCGTTTAATGACATTCTTCTGAGAATTTTGGTCGCGTTGTTTTTATACGGTTCGACGAAAAATGTTCGGGGCACGAAGACAAGCTAGACGAACGGGTCTTCGTTGTATATTTTCTTGTATGTTTTCTCGGATCGACGAAAGACGTTCGATTCGACTCGATCCCAGGTATACGTGTACAGGGAAGAGAGGGCAACGGAGTATCGGTTTTGAGTCGATCGCGTAATTGGCGAACGTTGCCAGTCATTTATCGAGCACCTGTTTCGATCGAAGACGCGCAATTACAAAGAATGGAAGAAAACTTCCTGACCAGGGAATCTCGAAAAGATGGGACACAAAATTCTAGGGGGTAGTAAACGTGCACGGACTGAAAGCTGCTATCGAGCGGATAGGCGTGCGACAACCCCTTCCCGGCTCCCCCTGCCCCCCTTTGGCCAGCTCTAGTTCCCTTTTTCCTGCCCCTCTGGCCCCTCTGGCCCCTCCGGCCCCTCCTGCCTCCCCTTTGGACCGAGCAGCAAGCTGGCAGAAGGGTGGCCGGTGGGTGAAAATGGGAGGAGGCAGAGGCTACACGCTTTCCCACACTCACCGGCCAAACCTCCTTCGCCACCTGTACCCTTCGCCCATCTAGTTTTACCCTACCTACCCTGTATAACCGTCTCTTCTCCACCCCCAACTCCCACCCCCGCAAACCCGTCTCCTTCCCTTCTCTTCCCATCCCCATCCCTTCCCCCTCCTCTTCCCCTTTCCCTTTCCCTTTCCCTTTCGTTTCCCCTCTCGCGTCTTCCTCATCCCTCCTTCGAAACCCCTTCCAATCCCGGCTTCTCCGTGCCTCTCTTTCTCTCTCCCTCTCTCGCTCTCCCGGCTCATTTTCGCTCTGCCTCACCCACACCCTTCAGCTCGTCGCTCTCATGCTCGCCCTCGTCCCTTTGCCCGACACAGCCGCCACTCATTATAGTTCCCACCACTACCAACCCCAACCTCCGCCTCCTCCTCCTCCTTTCCCACTTCCACCAACATCGACAACCGTCAGGCTTGCAACCCTTTTCCACTCACGCACTTAGCTGGCTTCCCCAATCTTTTCGCAGGTCACTGCTACGATACTGTTCGACGTTGAATACTTCTCCTTCGTCTTTTTCGATTTTCTCGTATTTCTCGTATTTCTCGTATTTCTCGTATTTCTCGTATTTCTCGTATTATTCCTCGTATCGTTCCTCATATTTTTCCCCGCTCTCGATGACGGCCGAGAGAGAAATTGTGCCAAGTTCGTCAAATTTTTACGCGAACACAGGCACGCGTTAATCTCTACGTATTCGATCGTCTGGTTGATGAAAAAATGGGAAAAACGTTGGACGTTGTCGTAGATTTGAAAATGCGTTGCTCGAAACTACGACCAACCGATTGTTCTTTCGTAGAATTGCAAAAAACTCGTTAAGTATTATGGATAACACCTCGATTCGACGATTCAACGATTCAACGATTCAACGATTAAACTTTCCAATTCGAAATCGTCGATAATCAAGATATAACAGACTATCTCCATCACCGTCCCGATCTTCTCAGGATGTCCCTCGGAGGAAAACTTTCGCCAACGAAAACTTGGTTCGAGTACTTCCAACTAGGTACGATGGACTGCCGAAGGATGTAGGACGTAATCCCGAGCAAGAGAGCGGAAGTTAGAACTCTAGTTTTCAAGTTAACGAGCATCAAAGAGTCCAGACTTACTTTCTACTTTATAACACCGACGAAACCACAAAGAAGAAAATCGGTCATCGTTGTCGGTCGTCCAAACTCCAAGTTTCTCGATAACTTACTTTCAACTCTCCTACCCTTTGCTTCTATATTAGCCCGCGTTAAAAATGAAACGAATAGAAGCAGGTAGATACGGTAGGTGTATCGATTTTGCAAGCAACTTTGCGCGTATCGGTGTCGTGGATCGCAAATCCTTTCGATCTTAACGCATTTTCGATACTGTTCGTTCACATCTGTCGCGCAGTCCTATCGATACGGAAGCAAGAATCGAACCGACGATAAGGCGGTCCGCAACTTTGTTGAAATTTGGATTCGCAAAAAATCGTTGGAGCCGTGGCTAGTAGGCATCGAAGCGATAACGTTCAAGCGGATCATTCCAAACGAGTCGAATCGATCGAGGCATCCAAGTCGTAATTGCGTCGAGGCTGAAGGAACGTCCTACGCTCGACTTCTTCTCAGATTCAAAAGGCGCGGCGGCTCGACCGCCACGACCGCCACGACCACCAAAAGTTTGCCCGGTCACGTTCAACTTTCGCGCCGTTCGGAAAAGCCCGCTGCTCGAATTGGGTCACCGACCGACCGACTCTCATCCCCCGGTAGTTGCCGCGATTCTACCCCACGAGCGTCCTTTCTCGTCTCGTCGCCCCATCGTTTCATCGATATAAACTTTTTTACGCGCGGACAGGGTTGTTTCGAATGTCTTATCTTACACGGACCGCGCGTCGGTGAAAATTGAAAGGAACCGAGTCAATGGAGCGCGCACGATACTTTTTTTTAAAAAAGTCAACTTTAAAAGATGTCCAAATAATTTAAAAAAGGACTTAAAAAATTTGTGTAGAAAAAGAAAAACATGGTTCGGTACGATGTATCGTAGGAGTGGAAAGGTCCTAAAGCTGGTCTTGGTTAAAACTAGCTCAACAGATATACTTATATCCAACTTATTTTTTATATTCTTAAGATACCGTCGTTCGACAACGAAAAGTAGAGTGGCATAAGATTGTTCATAGTTCACTTTGTTTCTTTCTTCGGAACGGGTAAAACGAGAAGGATGACGAGATTCCTTCCTTTCCCATTCGGTGACACGAAACTATCTTGGATCCGAACTTAACTTTTTTTCGGTTACAATTCCAAGGATCGATATCGGAGGAATCGATTCAGTGCCGAGTCAGCGACGGACGTACCTCGATCGATCGAACGTTGGGTACACGGTTTCGCGTGCTTCGTTCCGCGATGCTTATTCGATAGATTGAGAAACGCGCGAACCACGTTTAACGGTACAGCGTCGTCGATTATCACAGGTGAGTCGACGACGTCGCCGCAGCGGCGCGCGATTGCGTCACCTCGTGGCACAAACACTTGGCAACGAGAAACTTTCGTGGCGTGTTTTGCCGAGTACAAGGATCGCGACATCCGTATCTATGGTGCGGCAAAACGGATCCAACGACACATCAGGTTTGCCGCGCGTAAGCCTCGATCACTGAAACCGCGCTCCCTTTCGAGCGATCGAACCGGCCGAACCGCGTTGAATTTTTTCCCGTTTACCGCTTTTGGGCCCGCTCCGCTTTTCCCTACCTCTGGGGCTTAAATTGACCCGTCGTTCTCGATCCACCCAACCTCCTCCTTCTCCTACCCCAACGACACACCTCTCCCCCGCTTCCCCTCTATTCCTCTATCCCTCTATCCCTCTATCCCTCTATCCCTCTTCCTGTTCTCCACCGCTGGTAACCACCCCCTCGCCTCTCGCCTCTCGCCTCTCGCCTCTCGCCTCCGCCGCCCGGACGCCACCCTTCGCCCCGCCATTTGCCACAGCTTCCAACCTTTTTACCCCATACTACTCTGCTTCCACCTCCTCTTCCTCCCACCGTCCCACCCCAAGCCACCTCCTTCTCTCACCCCCTTTTTATCCTGCTCTCCCTCACGCGCACCACTCATTATAGTTCCTCCCTCCACTACACCATCCTTCCTCATCCCTATACTACTCTTCGCAGTCCGCTTCAACCCGCTTCAACCCGCTTCGTATCCCATCTCCTCCCTCCTACACGCCACCACCCTCCACCCCATCCATTGCTCTACCGCAACCCCGGGAAAACCCTGGAAAATCCAGCAGCGAACACCTAACTTCACCCTGTATGTACTACCTATGGGTGAACGTGAGCGCGCTCTCGCACACCTCCATGTATACGCCCCCGTTACATACATACGTACGTGTATCTGTATGTGTATATATATATATATGTATATATATATATGTATACACACGTCTGTGTGGGTGTATACTCGTATATGCACGTATATGCACGTATATGCACGTAGCCCCTATATACGGAGGCACTACGCGCAAAGCGCAAAGCGCACAGCGTATGCCGTTATACGGACGATGAACACGAGCGTGGACGCGCTACGTGTGCGTAAAATGCACGCGCGTACATGCGTGCGCGCCGCCTAATAGGCATTGCTTGGCTGGACAACGCGCGAAATTGTTCGTTCAAAGTCCGATCGAACGCGGGCTTTAACGTATCGCCCAACAATCCTTTGGCTGTGCTTTCTAATATACGATTCGAGTTTCGGTAGCGCCATCGAAACAGCGCCAAACCCCTTGTAATTTATTCCACTTTTTTTTCCCCAGAAATTCTTGACTCGCGGAGTCGATGCTCCAATAAAAAAGCTGTCGCATCGCGCGTTTCATCTACGAACTACAAACCGATTTCACGATTGGCCAAATTGAACAGCGTAGCAGAGGAATCGAGAGACGTCGACGATGAGAACGAACGAACGAACGAACGAAACGGCAACAAGACCCGTACTTGGTCACGAGTTTGCGTTGTCGAGAATCGTCGTTCCCCGCGTGGTTAGAATCCGCGTTAAAAATAACCGATGATCGTTCTTCGGTCGATCGCGTCGAACGCGTCGAACGCGTCGAACGCGTCGCGATCGACCAACTCGCACCGAGCAAAGAAAAAAGGGGGAACGACCGAGTTTTTCAATGAGCATTATTGCGCTTGAACCGGGTCGAGCAATTTACGTCCCGACGAGTCGTTTCTCGCCTTTGTTCACCGATATTTGCCAATCTTATTCGATGTCTTCTGGACAGCGTCGGGAAGAAAGCTCGCGTTCAACGATATCGAAATCTGATGCACTTCGGACCTGGCTCTGTAGCTTTAGCTTACAGTAAGAAGAAGAGAGAGGGTACAACTCACAGAAATGGTTTCCCGGACCGGCGTAGTGGTGGCCCTTGTAAGCAGCGAAGAGTCCCGGGTTGATTCCAATCTGTGACAAAAGTCGAACCTGTTAATTCAAACCGGATAGGTCATCGTTCGCGAATACGCGCGTCGTGCCGGCATCGCAAACTTTTGTTCTGGTTCGCGAACAAGAACTGCGATGCCGAGCAGGTTAATTTAGCTTTATCGGCGTTTATCGATTTATCTCGGTCGGAATACTTGGAGCAGATTCGATCCGTTATAAACGAGATCACGAGGCAAGCTTATTTCCAACCAGTTTCCGTGTTCGACGATAGGATTATTGTCTTGGCAGACTCGTTCACCGAACGTCGTTCCGCTAGCGGCTCGAGGAGGTTCGTTCCCAGTTCTCGACGGTTCCCGTTTCTATACTCTTGGTCGCGTCGAAATCTCTCGGAAACGAAACTTTGATTCGTTTACTCGGAGGTCGACGCTCGACAATCGATCGACAATCGATCGACAATCGATCGACAATCGATCGACAATCGATCGACAATCGATCGACAATCGATCGACAATCGATCGACAATCGATCGACAATCGATCGACAATCGATCGACAATCGATCGACAATCGATCGAGCGAATCGTAGCTATTCGCTGGCCCGTGTAGATACGGTACATTTTTCTCTCGAACGCGAGGTTCCGCGAAAAGAAGCGACGCGAAACACGATAGATAAGGGTCGCGGTAAATGTCAATATTCACCGTTTCCTACGGTCAATTCATTTCCAGGCACGATACACGCGTACACGGATTTCACATACACCATTCTTAGCCGCGATTATGCAACGCGGCAGACACAGGTGTGGTAGTACCTGTTGCGCAACCACATTATCTTCGCTCTTCGCTCCGTCGCGTCGGTTGGACAATTAATAACGACAAAGTCCAAGGAGACGCGACAGGAACGGCGTTGAACACGCGCCTCCTCTCTACTCGCGACTCTTACCGCTTTCGGTCTTTCGTTTTCGAATCGAACGCGCGTCGACAATTTTGCCTTAACCGCTGACAACTGCTCTGTATTCGGACGACTATCTTGCGACATGCTTCAATATGCTCCAATATGTTCCGACACCTCGTTTACCAACGATAAGCCCGATCGTTTTGAACAGTTTCGAAATCGATTAATTTCGGAGCATTTACAAGAAATCGTTACGACGAAAACTTTTCGTTACAAATAAGAAAAAGAGAAACAAATCAGATGGGCGAAAAGGAAACGACGAAAAAAAAAAAACAGAGACCCATTGTTCGGATTGAGCGGCGGGGTGTCGTAGAACTTTGGTTGAAATCTCGTTATATCGTTATACCGTTATACCGTTATACCGTTATATCGTTATATCGTTATATCGTTTGGTGGGTACGGGTGGTTGGATTCTCTCCCTCCGTACATAAAGTACGTATCGCATTAGCGCGTTAACGCCAATGCGTTAGCCGGTCGGTCGACGTCGAATGGCGCTTCGGCCGGGATAAACGAGGATAAAATGACGGGGGTTGGAAGCGAGTGTAGGGTGTGGAATTGTCGCCGATTGAAAACAACGCGCGTCGATGAGACCGAAGCAGGTCTGGGTTAGGGGGCCGGGGGATTCGATAGGACGGCACAGAGGCACAGAGGCACAGAGGCACAGAGGCAGAGGCAGAGGCAGAAGCAGAGGGGTGGCCATCCTCCGAAGCGGGGATCCAGGGGTAGAGGGCTTCGACGAAGGCCGGTCGACACCGGTGTCCCGTTGCGTTCGATTACAACGACGCTCGTAATAACCAAATTGCCCACGGCCCGTTAAAGCGTTTACATCGTTTGACGGATGATCGACCGTGCTGACTACTCGTTCCGCGTAATATATGAATATGAACCAGCGGCTAACCTGATTATCTCTCTCTCTCTCTCTTTCTCTCTCTCTCTCTCTCTCTCTCCGACCTAAACTTAGTCGTTCTACCTTGTTCCAAAGGCGTCAACGCAAAAATTCTTCGTTTCCCGTAACGCGCCTCGAAACGGAAGCAGTGTCCACGTCCTTTTTCTCTGATCCTTCTCGCCAATCGTTATTAAGCTCGACTCGATCGGGATTCCGAATCAACGCGGTTGAATCTTTCCAGTCGATTGACGTGACGCGGGGCACGAGTCAAGGTCGTGCCGGAAGAGTCTCGAAAAATGGAGAAAAAAAAAAAAAAAAAGATCGATCAGAGATTTATAGAGAGTTTTATAGGCGCGACTCAACGCGATGCGCTCGATGAAACGACACGCGATAGGAAGGTGAGCGCGTTTGATAGCTCGCGCTTGTTACCAACCTCGAGCGTGATAACCAAATTGGGTATGGACCATTAAAGCGATTACGACACCTGACGAACGCGCTACAAATGGCTATTTCTCGTTATTATGTACCTTCTAGATGGATGTTCCTGCTAACCAGACGCCTGTTACGTCGGCGACTGATCCGATTAATCCCTCTGCTCGCGGGGAAAAACGATGCGACGGAATCGCGCGACGACTTCCTCGTGGAAACGCGTGACCCAAAACTAACGCTCTCGATGGCATTTCCGACGACCAACCGACGACCAACCGGCGTAAAACGTAATAAAACGTACACGACGAACAATGTCCATCAACTTACTATTATAATGTCGAGGTTGTTGGTAAGATGATCCGGAAGAACGCGCTTGCTTACTTCCTCTTCCGGCATACCGTCGAATCTGTCGTGTTTCTTTCTCTCTTTGTACGTCTTTGCTCGTTTCTTCGCCTCTGCTAGTTCCGCCCTAAATCAAATCGTCGAAATTGCATGGATGCATTAAAAATCTCGTTACACGTCGATCGAACGAAAAATAAATTAACGCTTTCCGAACCATAATCCAAAGGAACGATAGTTTTTTTTCTTTCTGATAAACGTTTCGGAAGGAAAATCTAGGTTGCGATCCATTTCTTCGATCGCTAATGTTATTCAGCGCCTCGGAGAGGTTCGTTTACGGGAGAGGCAAAGTTTGAAAGTTTGAAAGTTTGAAAGTTTGAAAGTTTGTATCGAGCGAACAGCTATAATCGAGTCTAGTCGCATCGACCCACCTCTATTCGCGTCTATTCACCTTGCCACGTATTATTATTTACAACGAACTGTGGCCGTCGATCGCCAATGCTCGTTGCACGTGGTGTACTCGCCTAAATTATCCGGTAAATATGCAACCAATTCTGATCATCTAGTTACGGTATCCTTCAATTTAAGGCGGCTCGCCTTTCAATCTTTCTTCATCGTACCATCTCGAACCTCTTTTAATTTTTCCCGTACACGCGACGGTTTATCCTTCGTGCGTTACTCTCGATTTACGAAAACGAACGAACGTAGAGAAAAGTTAGTGTACGCTTCTTACTCTTCAGGGGTGAGAATCATTTCGGATTTTCTCTTGCGGCCTCGTTTCTTTGGTTGATGCGCCGCCAACTGGGGATTCACGTTGCCGTTCATCACGCCGAGGTTCATCTGAAGATGTTGCGGTCCGGAGAGTGGGCCAGGCGGTGTCGACGTAGGTGTAGCTAGGGTTGGTTGCCCTCCAGCAGGACACGTCATATTCTCCGGATTGCCGATCGGGCTACTCGCTGTCCTCATGCCGCCCATCGACATTTCCTCGTCGACGAACGAGTACGGATCCACCGGGGTCTCACACTTGATCGCCATCTACCAACCGTTCAATAATTGCATCGTCTTTATTATTTCTTACTTATGTTAACTGTTACAAGTTAGAAAAAGAGATAAACGCGCAATCGAATGGAATGAAATGGAATGGACAGAGACGTAAAAGTATAGGGGGAACGTTTCCAGTTTTTTTTCGGTCCAAATGTTAATTTTTCGCGACGTTAAGCGCAACATTTTCGAAACCATACGAGTTAGTAACCATAACTCGTTTACAGCGAAATAGAAACGCGTTTCGTTGGAACGAGCGTAGACGGGAATCGAAGCTTCTTACCGCGTTACCGGACTTTGCTTCTTTCTTCACCGGCAACGAGTTTGCTTCGTTGCCTTTCGTCCTTCATTTTTTTTTTCTTTTTCAATATCGCGTCGGTTCGTTCGAAAACTAATCTTCCAATCACAGATCGAGGTTAGACGCGATGCACGCGGTATCGCGAACCTACCATGTGTAAGCTAACAATCGTGAAACGCGTATACCAGTCAGATAGGAATACGACCTAAAAATTGTCGGACCGATTACCGCTCGGTACGTAGCTCGCGTGAAAAATACTCGATTCTCGCAAATATTTTCCGTTCGAACGAGTATCGTCTTCTCGCGAATAGGAAGTCGTCGGGTGAACGTATCGATCAGCGACGTAGATTTCACGAGGAGTTTCATTATTCTTATTTGTTCGAAACTTTTTTCAACGAATTGCACACGTTGACAACCACGATACAGCAACGTTGTAAATTGAAGCATCGAGAAACGGTATCTACAGATGTTGCCACACTCAGGGCCCTATATATGTATAAAAGATCGAACAACATCTTCGTCTCGATAAATTGACACCGAACGAGAGTTCTTCTTCGTACGGTCCTTCGCACAGTCCTTCGGACAGTTCCAAATCCATATCGGATCATATTTCTGTTAATCGCTCGTCCCGGTAACCGAAACATGTTTACTTTAACGCCCGACCGATTTTACGACCTCGCTATATCGTGGAAGCGACTATACTCTCTATCGGTGGTCTGCTGGCCGTCGCGACCGATTATCTGTTAGCGTTTTAGCTGCGATCCGAGGTTATCTTCGAGCGACTCGATCGCTCCTATGTATGCATATATGTATGTATGTATGTATTTATGTATGTATGTATGTATGTATTTATGTATGTATGTATGTATGTATGCATGTATGCATGCATGTATGTATGCGTGTACGTGTGTGTGTATGTATGTATGCATGCATATGTACGATCAGTGTTTAGAAAGCTGCCGATGACCATGAAAGAATAAAGAGAGCACGATTGTCTACGCTACGTGTGTAGTCCTATATTCGTGTCGGACCGAACATCGGTACCGATCATTCTATTTTATCAATTTCTTAAACGAGTAGACAACATTTAAGAAAAGAATTCAAGTGGAGAACTTTTGTTGAAGTAACAAAGTGTCCTACAACTGTAGAAAGGAGGGGGATTCGATCACGAGCAGGATCGATAAAATGGAGACGTGTTCACGGTACACGATTTAATCGACAAATTTTCTCCCTACACGCCGATTCCTTCTTTTCTTCATTTCTGCGACAATTTGGATTTTCGAAACGTTTGCTTGGACCGACGTTCGTATCGAAGAACGGAATACGCTGGACGTCATGGATTCGAATCCATTTGTGCGGCTTATGTCATTACCGAGAGAAGCTGCGTTGCATAAGCGAATCGTAAAACTAACGTCGAAATGCAAATAGTCCGCATCGTATTATAAAAACTGAATCTGGCGATCGCGCGTGCTTTTATCGCGATTTATCGATCGTAATTTCGATTTTGATCGGTAGCCGTTAAATGTACTCGACGAGCATCCATCGTACATTATACCCGTCGAATAATCTTTTTCTAATTTTATCTCTAGACACTTTTTCTTCTCGTGATCGTTCAATTACGTATCTAGATTAATTTTACACCATTAATGCCCAACTTTTCACGCGTTTTATCCCCTGCTACTTTAATCTCGTTTCCGATACGACAGGTTGCGCTCGTTTCGTAAACAAATGTATGTATCTTGAATGGTCAGGTTGATGAGAGAACTAAAGAATTGGATAAATTGGATGAATTGGAAGAAGCGAAAGGTGGATTCGATCCAAGAAGGCTCGTTCTTAGACAACCTTTCGCAGATGTAGTTCGGTCCGAAGAGAAATAGGAAAAACTCACCTGTCCGAGGGTGGGAGCGGTCGAGCCAGGTTGTTGGGGTTGATGCGCTGTCGCCGATATCGGCGTGAGGGGTGTGTGCGGCGTGTGTGGTGTGTGCGGTGTGTGCGGTGTCAGCGGCGTGTGGTACTGCTGACTGCTGTCACCACCGGTGCTCCTCATCTCGAGGTCCGGACTTGTCTCGTAACCGTCATCCCTCGCTTCCTGCTTTACCATCACTCCTGCACAGAAAAAGGTATCGTATCCATCGGTGTCGGTTCAATCTCTTCTTGGGCTGGTCGTTAGCAATCTAGAGGTATCGCGTTTTCCTTCCATTCCTTTCCCCAACTTTTCGCCACATTTTTTTTTCTTTTTTCTCTCTCTCCATACTCTCTACTCGCACGTTTTTACGTTACTCCTAAATATTTTTCATATTTTTCGTATTTTTCGTATTTTTCATATTTTTAATATCGAACGCGACCGAAAAGCGATGAGTTATTTTTCCACAAGCTTATCGTTCGAGGTATGTTTTTATGCCGTGAATCAACTTTTCGCAAGTGCAAACCATATCTCGCTTTGGTTTGAATAAAAGTTTCTACGTGCTGTAGAAAAATCGCGCCAGGGAATCGCACTCTTTTTCGCTCGCTTCTTCTATCTCACGATTACTTTTTTTTCTTTGGTTCACGTATTCCACGATTATACCTCCAATAATATCTAATTAACGTTTGTCCATGTTTCATTTTTTCCGCACAATCGTTCAGGTGAACTTTGTTATTGCATTAATCGGAGGATCTCGTCGAAAGTGCGAACGCGTTCGAACGCTGCTCGACGATGCGTGAGAATGGTTCAATGAGTCCGAAAAAAATGAAACAAAATGAAATAAAATAAAATAAAATAAAATAAAAATATTTATCGCCAGTGATATCGTATCCCTGGTAATCGACGCTTGTCATAAAATTCTGATGTTTCTCAAATAATGTTTCTTCTGTTACGCGTTCTTTAACCTCGATGATGCGCGAAACCTTGTTAACTTTGTTATTCAGCTACGGTTCAGTTGAATAACACCTACTTTTGCTTTAGTTTTTTCAACCTTTTATCTTATAATTTCATCTAGTTTATAAACTTTTCAAAAGTCTACAAATAGAGCGTTCTTCGTTTTCGAGAAACTCGTTAATTCTTAATTAATACGACTCATTAAACGAAACGATACGAGTAAATAGTGCGTACCGTTAGATTTGAGCGTGTCGTTTGACAAATTTACCATTATATTTCGAAAAATCCTTGTTCGTGAAAACACGTCGGAAAAACGAGGAACACCGGGTTGAATCTAAAAATGAACCGTACGCGAAAAAGCGGCCAGGTTTTTGTGGGATGCCAAATACACGAATCATCGACGACCGGCCAGTATGCGTAGTTGCATTTTCAAGGTACAATATACAAAATTAAAATGGTATTTGATTCGTTATACCTTTGTCCGCTTAATCGCGCGATATTGAATTGTCACGAGGCGGACGATTTTTTTCATCGTAGCGAAACTTTCCTCTGAAATATTGGTGCCGTTGTTCTCGTACATCGTCCACGTTTGATAGTTGGAAATTATTCGCACACTACAGAAAACTGCGTGTATTCGATGCACGGCCAATCTTTAAAAGAGCGTCCTGCCAATAAATTTAATGCAACGCTAATTTAATACGTAGAACATTTCCCCGAATTTTTCACTAGATCGATTGATCAGCGTCGCTCT
Organism: Ctenoplectra terminalis; assembly: GCA_019453375.1. Taxonomy (NCBI): domain Eukaryota; kingdom Metazoa; phylum Arthropoda; class Insecta; order Hymenoptera; family Apidae; genus Ctenoplectra; species Ctenoplectra terminalis. Next base: position 4,206 of record SMSQ01019465.1, on the reverse strand, counting down.
GCCTTTATTGCAAAATACCGTTCCATCTTGGAAAATATACAATTTCACCGAAGCTCCTGAAAACGCGTCGCTTACGCGCTTCCGTGCTTCCGTGCTTCCATGTTTCCATGTTCATATTCCCTGTCTGCCTATCTTAATACGTACATCCAATTCCAATTTTAGCGTTATTATTTCCTTTTTTTTTTCCTTTTTTCTTTTTTCTTTTTTTTCTTTCATTCTTTCTTTCTTTCTTTCTTTCTTTCTTTCTTTCTTTCTTTTTGTCTTTTTTTATTTTACAAACTTTCCTTACCTTGAGAACCAGCACAATTCATCGTTGTCCCGTTTGGTCCTCCATTTTGCACAGGCGATGGATACGATCTGCAAAGAGAAACGTATTATCGTTAACGCGGTCACATAGTCACAAAGATGCGATCCATACTATTTTTAAATTAGATAATTCTGTTTCCAAACGAATCATTAAACTGTTCTTCCTTTTTCTTTCCTTTACAGAAATGAAGTCACAAGAAATGCCTTTGCACGCCGATCAGCAACAGGTAAATTCAACCTATTTCGAAACGATAATCATTTTATTTGTCGATCACCATTCCATTTTAATAGCTAAACTTAAATCGATGGAGTTTCGTGTTTTTCGATTACTCGCACATTGCTTATCGGACATTACGTCGTGGGACACTTGAATGGCATAAACATTAATTTAACGCTAAGTGATTCGAAAAGCAAACGGAACAACTGGGTTACGAAAATGAAAGAAACAGAGAGAGAGAGAGAGGGGGGGAGGGGGGGGGGAGAACAGGAAAAAGTATACCGTCGTTAATGTACAGAGTAATTATGGATAATTTAAAAAAGTGAACCATACATTGGAAACGTTTTTTCCGCAAATTATGAACAAGCAACGATATCGCGAGCGGTTACGCGTCTTCACTGATTCGATCGTAGCCATGTTTTGTCGCGTTTATTTTAACGTGTGCTGGTGAACGTGCATTTTATAACGTAAATTACAAACGTGACTCAAAATCGTGGCGAGTCTGGAATTGATCGTTATGAAAAATACGAATCGTCGGAGTTTTCGAGTTTTCGAGATTTCGAGATTACGGGTTCCAAGTGACCGTACTACGAACTTGTAGGCAAGTGAAACGATTGTTACGATCGTCTGTGCTGTGAGGATCGATCGAGTAGATTTACGTTTACGGATGCTTAAAATTTGCGTTCTCGTTTTACTTTTTCGGTCGACCGTCTCGGCACCTGACAACGTTCCTTACAATTCGTTAATCCACACGGTAGCCAAGTTTGCGCACCATTTACCTACGCAATTGTAATTGAATTCGAAGCAATCGGTTCGATTTAACGACGAATAATCAAAAAACTGTGTCACAGTCGATACCAAGGAAAGTCATTAGACGTAAACGAGAATCCGGCTACAAGGGAGAGGCGAAACATTTGACGGGCACACGGTTCCGTGGATTCGCGATATTCCCACGGAATATTTCTAATATTTACGATATTTCCACGGAACCGATCAACGACGTCAACGATTATTTCGATCAACCCACTATCGCGTTTCTTCGTATTTTATACGAGTAGAAGAGTTACTCGAACGTGCTTATACTAGGAAAGAAGAAGAAAAGAAAGAAAGAAAGAAAAAAAAAAAAAAAAAGAAAAAAAAAAGATATCGATATTGCTGACAATTTGAATCTAAATAACGTAATTCCTGTAATCGAGTCGAACAATTTGCCGTATGTTACCGCTGTTATGTAAATACCGGTTCGACGAGAACTTGAAAATTTTCTTCTACCTTTCAATTATAGGCTACGCAGTCCGTTACTATTATGTAGTAGGATTGAGAGCGTATTAATAGCGGACGACAAGTCTTAGGAAAAACGGTTTATCATAATTTCCGCTCGCGATAAATCACCCCTCGTCGCATCGCGTCGATGCGAGAGAAAGCTTCCGAACTCGTTGTTCGGAAACCCGATCGAACGACGATCCTTCCATTTACCAACCCTCTTAGTTTCGCGTCACGTGGACGGAGCGTAAAACGTGTCGCGGTATCGGTCGATAAAGGGGGCAAGCGGTATCTTTCCGTCGATATGCTTGTAAAGAGGAAAACGTTTGCGCGACTGCCGAAGACAGAGCGACGTTGCGAAAGAAAAACGGAAGACGAAAGAGTTACGTAAACCATCTAGGAATGGGTAGAGTTTACGATCCAATGATAAACGTTCGAAAAGCCTCGAGTAAATTTATTTGTCCTCCCGACGCCGCGCAATCGTTGGCCGCGCGCTCATTTTGGTCCTATCATACATTTTATCCACAATACGCTCCTCAATTTCTTCCTTTCCCAAACATCTTCGAAGCGTTTCGTATTTTTGGTTGGTCGCGAAAAATGCAAGTTCCGAAACTATAGAAACACCATGACCGTGGAGTCAAGATTCGTACGCAGACGTCGAGAAGTAAAATCGCGTATCGCGTTATTCTTGGGAATATGCCTATAAATCGATTTTCTCGGAAAAACGATAGTTGGCGCAAGACGGAAAGGAAGAGCATTGAAAACGATGGAAAAAAGAAGCCGCGATAATAGTGGCTTCGTAGGGCAGCAGGTAGGTAGGTAGGTAGGTAGGTAGGTAGGTAGGTAGGTAGNAATATTTTTCATATTTTTCGTATTTTTCGTATTTTTCATATTTTTAATATCGAACGCGACCGAAAAGCGATGAGTTATTTTTCCACAAGCTTATCGTTCGAGGTATGTTTTTATGCCGTGAATCAACTTTTCGCAAGTGCAAACCATATCTCGCTTTGGTTTGAATAAAAGTTTCTACGTGCTGTAGAAAAATCGCGCCAGGGAATCGCACTCTTTTTCGCTCGCTTCTTCTATCTCACGATTACTTTTTTTTCTTTGGTTCACGTATTCCACGATTATACCTCCAATAATATCTAATTAACGTTTGTCCATGTTTCATTTTTTCCGCACAATCGTTCAGGTGAACTTTGTTATTGCATTAATCGGAGGATCTCGTCGAAAGTGCGAACGCGTTCGAACGCTGCTCGACGATGCGTGAGAATGGTTCAATGAGTCCGAAAAAAATGAAACAAAATGAAATAAAATAAAATAAAATAAAATAAAAATATTTATCGCCAGTGATATCGTATCCCTGGTAATCGACGCTTGTCATAAAATTCTGATGTTTCTCAAATAATGTTTCTTCTGTTACGCGTTCTTTAACCTCGATGATGCGCGAAACCTTGTTAACTTTGTTATTCAGCTACGGTTCAGTTGAATAACACCTACTTTTGCTTTAGTTTTTTCAACCTTTTATCTTATAATTTCATCTAGTTTATAAACTTTTCAAAAGTCTACAAATAGAGCGTTCTTCGTTTTCGAGAAACTCGTTAATTCTTAATTAATACGACTCATTAAACGAAACGATACGAGTAAATAGTGCGTACCGTTAGATTTGAGCGTGTCGTTTGACAAATTTACCATTATATTTCGAAAAATCCTTGTTCGTGAAAACACGTCGGAAAAACGAGGAACACCGGGTTGAATCTAAAAATGAACCGTACGCGAAAAAGCGGCCAGGTTTTTGTGGGATGCCAAATACACGAATCATCGACGACCGGCCAGTATGCGTAGTTGCATTTTCAAGGTACAATATACAAAATTAAAATGGTATTTGATTCGTTATACCTTTGTCCGCTTAATCGCGCGATATTGAATTGTCACGAGGCGGACGATTTTTTTCATCGTAGCGAAACTTTCCTCTGAAATATTGGTGCCGTTGTTCTCGTACATCGTCCACGTTTGATAGTTGGAAATTATTCGCACACTACAGAAAACTGCGTGTATTCGATGCACGGCCAATCTTTAAAAGAGCGTCCTGCCAATAAATTTAATGCAACGCTAATTTAATACGTAGAACATTTCCCCGAATTTTTCACTAGATCGATTGATCAGCGTCGCTCTGCCTTTATTGCAAAATACCGTTCCATCTTGGAAAATATACAATTTCACCGAAGCTCCTGAAAACGCGTCGCTTACGCGCTTCCGTGCTTCCGTGCTTCCATGTTTCCATGTTCATATTCCCTGTCTGCCTATCTTAATACGTACATCCAATTCCAATTTTAGCGTTATTATTTCCTTTTTTTTTTCCTTTTTTCTTTTTTCTTTTTTTTCTTTCATTCTTTCTTTCTTTCTTTCTTTCTTTCTTTCTT
>SMSQ01019463.1:0-12603 GCA_019453375.1 Ctenoplectra terminalis | reverse complement strand
ACACCCATAACACAAAAATCATCCAATAGACCCAGAATTCACCCACTCCGAACACACCAAACCAATCACAGCAGACACGAAATTTTAGACATACCAAACAAGAACGCAAGACATCAGTCAACATCTAGACGGTAACAAGCATCAGTCAAAATCAAGAAACAGTCAAACTCAGTCATTCAAAGGCAATCACACAAGCAACAAACATACAACATCGAACACATAAAAATATAGTCCACTAAGCATCGATTAAAGGTTCCAGTCAGAATACGATTTCTGAGGGCAGAACCCGCGTCAGTTAATCGTCGCGAATACAACCCTCGACGCTCTGACGCATAAACAAACAGCAACGAGGATAAGTTTGATTTTACGTTTCGCAGAGACCAAATTCGTAACGTTACAAACGAGGCACTCGAATATAGTGAAATAAATAACAGTGATGAAGACAGTGATCGAGTAATTGGTCCAGGAAGAACTCAAAACATATTTTTACAACACTGATTCTAAGAAATCGAAAATGTATTTCACTGAATTCTTTCTAAAATATCGCACGAAGTAAAATTATAAAGCTTAATATTCGATATTGGGTATTGTATTGGGTTGTCCGGAAAGTTGGTGCCGATTTTCGGTAGGTGCCATTAGAACAGGTCTGAAAATTTCGGAACGATTGAAAACAAACGACACGCGTACATATTCTAAAGAGTGACACTTGAGGAATCTTTAAACAAAAGTTTCGTTAGGATACATTCGTTTTCGTTAGTTTTATACGCTATTAACGGTAGAACTAGCGACGATTAAAATAGACTTATTTGTAGGAAGGAAATCGAAATGATAAGTATTTGAAAAATACTTATATTAGGGGTAATAATTCTTTGCGCGTATTTCGTTTAAAAAATTATAGAAAACCCCTGAAAATGCGCCACTGTAAATTTATAAAATTTCTATGACAAATTACGAACCGGTCATTTTGACTGGCACGGTGGTTCTAGCGTTAAATATGGACATGTTTTTCGTCGAAGAACCTAAGAAGTTCTGGAAGGATGGGATATTCGAGTTACGCGAGAGACGGAGAAAAATTATAGAACAAAATGGAACATATACGATTTAATAAATATACAAGGAAATTGAAATGTGTTGCGTTTGAATTTTCCTTAAAAATCGGCACGAACTTTCCGGACAACCCAGTATAATGTAAAAATACAGGAACTGTTGAAATATAAATTCAACTTGCATTAATCCAAGAAGTAGTAAGCAAGAATCGTCTCTCGAGTGCAAAGGGTTAAGGTTGTGTATAACGCGAACAATTAGTGAAAGGTAGGACCATTTTATTAACTACAGTACAAACGTTTCTTTATTTTAAATTTCTTAAGTGTCAGATGACTTATGGACGGGAGTGTACGTACCAGTGTGTGTACGTGTAGGTTGGTTCGCAGCTGAAGGACTCGTTGGTGTACTTGAAACGTGAATACCGGGCAACATGCACGCCGTTCGGGCAGAGATTCCTGATTGCAGTCTCTCCTGGAGGAGCAAGTAGTCTGCGTTGTCTGGTTCTAGCTGCGAAGTGCTTTTGTTTCCACGATGACGTCGACGACATGTACGTAGCGTACATGTAATAATAGCGACTTCAGACGTACGTCCTTGGACGTGACAATTACAGATGGCTCAATTAATTGGTGGAAACGTCGCTGGATCAGTCATAATGGAACCGAATCGCGGAATAATGGTGACGTAATTTCTGTACTCTGCTGCGCGGGAAATTTATTCATTAACGGGACTGTCCGGGAATTTCTCGGCTTTGTCGTTGCCCAGCCGGGCTTTTCTTGCCGATCCGTCGTAGAACAACAACGCAATTTGCGACGCAGTGTTGCAGCAAATTGTTTGCGTGACGGTCTGCTATAAGCGTTAATAGCAGTAGTCGTTTAGTTTGTGTTAAAAAAGCGAACAGCGTGTTTAAATTCGTTTGTTAGGTACTTGAAAATTCTGACGTATTCGAGAGATGAACGAAATGTAAATATATGTTTATACTACTCTATTTTGTAATTTAATATTGTTAGAGATAGAAGAAATTCATGTCCCTTCGGCTGGATGACATTAGTATCTGTTTTTCGTTGCCATGCGTTTGAAAAGTGTTTATTTAACGAAGTTAGATCAGTCCTCTGTGTCATCGTGTTCTCGTTAATTCTTTCTGTTATAATACAATTTATTTATTACACAAAAAGTGTTCCTTTCGATCCTCTACCTCCAACAAATATTTTATACACGATAGCTCGAAAGTATCCGGACACTTTATTATTTTTTATATAATGTAACTTAAATTATTTAATATTAATAATTACTATCATTACTGGACTGTGAAATAGAATATCGTGAAGTGATAAAATTGACTTTTAAGAACTGATATGGAATAATGAAATTGGTATATGGTTAGTGTCAAAACCCGATGGAACAGTTTCATTAATCAAAAAGTTCTTTACGTTCAAGTTATTTAATTTCTAAGCCAGAGAGATTAGATAATACATTTTTTTTTTTTAATTGGTGGAACAATTACTACAATTAGTTTAAATAATGATATATAAAATCTGGGGTTATGCCGGCGAATCGCGTATTTAATTTTAATACACGATTGGTATATTTGTTAATAAATAATTTATATATATATATATATTCTGTTGATTTCGTACGAAGGAGATAAGTGTTGCTTTTATTTGATAATTTTTTTTAATTTACATCCTTCAGTAACATTCATGTAGAATAAAAGGCGAAATTTCGGCCCCTGAAAGCTTTTTCAGCATTTATTCAAAATAAAATTAATTTTCTAACCTGAAAAAGTAAAATGTAACAGGATGCATTTTTCTGTTACTATCATAAGAAATGTGTTCCTAATTTTATACCCTTAGTTTTAATGGCAGAAGGTTTGAAAAAAATTCACATTATTCGCTTTTTGTATGTCTAAAAAAAATATTTCTTTTATGAAACTATATATGAGTCAAATCATGGATTTATACAAAAACCGCATAAAAATTTTTTACTTGTGTTGTAGATATGCACAGCTCCTGACGTATCCAGTACATTTAACCCACTTTCTTCATATCGTTCAAAAATTGCACTGCCGTATAAAAAACGCTTCTTCGCTTTCATTTGACGGCTCCATTTCATAATAGAAACACATTCTCCGGGTATTATTTGCATACTGTTACAACGTTCTCTGTTATAATTTTCATTTCTTAGACGATGCCAACGATAAAACGTAAGAACTGGAATAAGGTTCTGAAAAACGATCCGCAAAGGACCCATGAATATTGTTAGGATTCTGATATTGCCTTTGTGTACCCAAGTTGTCTTAAAAAGGCAAAAAAAAAAAATGTAACTTTTTAATTTTGGGTGCTAATTTTGTAAGAATAATAGTATATATTGAATTGCTTTTTACAATGGTTGACTTAAAAACTGACTTAACACTAGAACTACCGAGGTGGTCAAAATGACTGGTTTGCAATTTCTCATATAAATTCTATAAATTTATAACGATGCATTTCTAAGAATTAATTGTGATTTTCTGTAACAAATTTGAATAATCATTTATTTCTCTTGCATTTTATATTTTTTTCAAATAGTTATCATTTTTAATTCTTTGTTCCAAACAAGTACATTTTAATCGTCGATAGTTCTAGTGTTAAAACTACGTTTCCTCGACTCTTTTATATTCGTTTCTGTCTGAAGGTCGAACCAATTGAAAACGAGGTTCCAATGCATTGTCGCAGCGGAAAACTTGAGGTCTAGGTTTTATGAGGTCTCTCTCTCTCCCTCTCTCTCTCTCTCTCTTTCTCTCATACACACACAAACAAACAAACAAACAAACACATTCTCTACCTGCAATATTAACTTTTAGTATCAATTTTAACCAGGGTTTCATAATAGGAGTACCATTTTAAAACTATTAATTTTGCAACCTTTTATATTTTCTATATTTTCATATTGAATGAAAAGTAACTACGAAAATAATATTTTGCTTGAATATGTACAAATAAATGACGAATGCAAAGGTACAGAAATTTTAATCCTGTTCGCTTTCCATTACTTGATATTTAATCAAATATAAATAGGATCTTATACTCGGTGCATTTACTTTATTCTCACTGAAGCAAACGATTTTATAAAATAACCATAAGCGCAGGTCATTGGCGAGCGCAAAAATATTTCCATGAATAGCCCCCATTTCTTCGAATATCTACGAACGAATTTTCTAGTTTAGCGATATTTTCTCGAGCTGGCACTCTCAATATCCACGTTCGTTTCTCTGCCTTCGGCATAACTCCTTTCAAACTCTGCGTGTATCTCCAATGTTTGCCGTGCAAAGTGAGTACACCTTGTATCATTTCGCGACGTCGAGCCAATAAGCATTCACGAGCGATAAATCCTTCGCCCCGACTTCATTCGAACGGTTCACAACAAACTTTGCCCCATGGCGAGACGTAGGAAGAGGCCTTCGAAACTTTTATGCATTCTCGTGGCTCTTCTGCGAGTATCGATACGATCCTTATCGCACGTCGAAACGCCTTTGATCTTCCCGGTGAATATTTACGAATAAACGGTCTGAGATTCCTCGCGACAAAATATTGTTCTTTCAACTTTCAAATTGCCTTTCCGATCCACGTATTGGACTTAGTTACGAATTTCACGTAGGTGTGTATTTTGCTCCTGTGATCGTAGCAAACGATAGGTCGCGAAATATAAATCTGAAATTTAGAATTATAATTCTGTAATTCATGCAGGCCATTTTTACCTATTTCATTTTCGTAATACCAGAGTCGAAATTTGACATTAAGTTTCTGACGGGTACATGTGTACGTCTACGCTCTTTTTGTCCGAATTATTGCCGAGCGTTTATACAGGGTGTTCTGACTTAACCCATACGCTGCCCAGCCTAAATTATATGAAGTCATTCCCATTGCCATTTATATTTTTCGTAAAAGATCATTCTCTTTAAATAAGTATCATTTTTGTAAAAAATTTTATTTGTAGTATTTTTTCAAGTTTTTTACATTTCTATATTTATGTTTGTGGCCACAAAAAATTTGCTAACTCAAAAGCCTGCGTGTTGTAACATATTTAATAAGTATACTCGTCTTGGCAATGCATGATACCCTGCCAAAGACGAGTATACTCGTCCTTGGCAGCGAATGGGTTAACCAGTTAGCTGTGGCGACTTCTTTTCAGAGAATCCAGCCCCATACGGGGATGCATGAATCCATCTCACATTATTTATACTTTTTTATTTGTTTGTTTCAGTTCGTTTTTACTTCTAAAGATTCTAAATATATTGACATTTATGAATATATTTTAATTTTCGTTAAGATTACAATTTAAATAGTAACTAAATTATAAATGGTAACTAAATTTTACGCATGACGGATATAGTCGTCGTGACACAAAATACTGCCATTTCTCCATGACGAATATAGTCCTCAAACATAGTTGACTGGTTAAAAAAAAATAGAAATATGTGACGATCCTCCTACACTCCGCCACAAGAGGGATCTACAACATTGACTTTCCCACAAGTCCTCGAAAACAGTACGATTAGTATTTATACCGATTCCTCGCCTAACTTCAACATCCCCGCGTCTAAGGCACGGGCCTGCTAGGATGCCTTACTGAGGAGTCCATTAGCAGGCCCCAAATGAAACGCCCTTTCTATACTTTTCCTTTCTTCTTTCAGTCGCCATAAATATAATGCTAAAAATTATAATATAAATTATGTATTTGTGTTATATAGTTGTATAATTATATGTATAATTGTATAATTGATTATGTTAGGTATCGACAAAAGTTCGTGCGAATTTATGCTACAAAATTTTAATATTAATTCTAATATTAACACTAAACCTACTAAAGCGGTCAAATGACCGTCTCATAATTTCTTGTACAAATTTTATTAATTATTAACGGTGCGCTTTTGAATATTTTTTTGCGATTTTCTGTAAAATATATGGTTAAATATTTGTTTCTCTAACATTATGTATTTTTTCAAGTATCTATTATTGTAATGTCTTTGATGCAAGCAGGTATAATTTAATCGTCGGTAGGTTTAGTGTTAAATAATTTTATTTAATTTACTAATCATTATTAATTTCTGTAGCTCTACTACAATGTTTTTTAAACTTATACATTCCATTGGTATAAAAATCTCGAGTTCTGATTGCAAAAAATAAATTAACTGCTGTTTTGATCTCACTATCGTGTTCAATTTTTGCAAGCTTGGAATAAACTCGAACCAGTTTGTTATGCTCTCTTTTTAATAACAGAAAGATTTCTACAGACACTACAAATGCGTTCTGCCACATTTCTTGTTGCATTCCCAAAGTTAAATTCATAAAATACGAAAGCATGGATTTTTAACATTTCACTTGCCATCTTTAACTTTGGATAGATAATTGAACATTGAAACAAATGAAGAATTGAAATAGTGTAGATCAACTAAATGAACAAAATCTTCTAATGACACCATCGTTATTATATGGGTTCTGCAAAATACTGCAAGAAATAAAATTTAAATTTAACTCTAGCAAAAAACCTCCGAAACGCTTTCACCTATAAAAAAAACATTAATACACTACATAATGTACCCCTTCAGACCACGCAACTTCTGTATACAAAACTTTTTCGTGCAACGCATACTTCGGAAGTTACAGAAGTGTGCAAGTTATGTAGACCACCCTGTATATGTGTTAAAGATTAGTCAACTGGCCCCAGTCTCTCGTACTGAGCTTAGAAGTTTACATACTTCGTCGGATTAAGAAGCTCAGCTGAAGATCTTTGGTTTGTTGACTTTTGGGCCTACAGTTCCTTACATAGACACTTTATGTCTTTTGCAAGTGGCGATTTTTACACGTAGGTCTTCAGACGCGAACAAAATTGTCAACCGTACTTCCTATTCCGACGAAGTATTTTTCCAGAGAAATCTGTAAACTTCTAAACTTAGTATCTCCTGATCTCCCGATCTCTTCATGAATTCGTTCTGAAAAGTACTATCGAACGATCGAAAAGCAATGAAGCTGGAAAGAAATACATAGTTCCATTTAAAAAGAACGACAGTTAAAATTAAAATTAAATTTTATCACAGATATACTGTGTCTTTATTGCGTTTGGATCATAATTGGTACCACGAGTGTGACTCGTGATTGTAAGCTAAAGAGTTAAATAATGAAATAAAAAGAAAAACTTCGCTTTCATTAAATCCCCTTTGTATCATGCAATTTTAATGAAAAAATTGTTTTCTGTCTGCAATATGTTAGGTACTACAAGACTGTCCAGTTTTAGTGTGGACACCCTGTATGTAATTTGAATGGTATCAAGGGATCAATATCCTGTATGAATTTTTTTTTCTTCAAGGTTACTTATTTTCGGAGTTTACAAGGTCATGCACGATGCATCAGGAAAAGATATGTAATTGTATGCAAAAAATAAAAAAGTAATTTTAGAAAAAAATATTCTTACAGGATATCGGTCCCTTGATACCATTCAAATTAAGGTAGACCGTGACGAATCGGATAACTTTTTTTTGATAATGTAGTGTCGTAGTTTTAAGAACTTGTAGTTTATGGAAGGCAATAAAGGCAATAAAGGCGTAACGGGACGGGGACCGGACCCAACGGACGGACGATGGATCGATGCGTAGGCAGAGTTGGAGAAAGCATAGAACAGTGTTGATCAGAGAGTTGGACGGAACGTGGAAGTGTGTTAAACGAGAACAGTGTGGAACGTAGTGTGGAAGTGTGTTGAACGAGGAGAGATGAACGTAGTGTGGAAGAGAGTTGAACGTAGTGCGGAAGAGTGTTGAACCGAGAGTTGAAGAGAGTGTTGAGAGAGCGTCGAATGAGAGTGTTGCGTGGTTAAAGAATTAATATAAGATTGATAGTATATTATTGCGCATCATAGTCACTCACCTAAACTTTATTCTTAATAATTAAATGTTTATAAACTATATTTAAATAAAAAACTCTATAATAGTGAAAAAATAAACGTCAAAATTCAGAAAGTTAACTTTTTACTATAAATTCGCAATTAACACCCATTTCATTTGAACATTAATAACAAAACTTTATTGTATTATAGAGTTTTTTATTTAAATATAGTTTATAAACATTTAATTATTAGGAATTAAGTTTAGGTGAGTGACTATGACGCGCAATAATATACAATCAATCTCACAACAATTCTTTAGCTACACAGCACACTCTTTCTCCGCTCTCCTCAACTCTCCGTTCAACAGTCTTCCACACTACGTTCAACTCTGTTCTACTCTACTCTACGTTCTGTCCAACTCTGTCGACGCTTTCTCCAACTCTGCCTACGCATCGACCCATCGTCCGTCCGTTGGGTCCGGTCCCCGTCCCGTTACGCCTTTATTGCCTTCCATAAACCAGAAGTTCTTAAAACTGCGACACTACAGTATTGAACTCAAATAAACCACTTTATTAAGTTTGGTTAGCGAGTTTATTGAATTCTTCCGCGTCTTAAACAAAAATTCGAAAAGACTCCATTGTGATTAAGTTAACATTGTAGGTGCAGCGCCAATAAGTTCGCGAGATTACGATTGCACACGTACAGGAGGTTCAACAGCAACCCTTTGTACGCTCGAAACACGACTGAATTTTTATATTTATCCAATTCGCCTCGGTCTACCCTACTGATAAAACATTTTTTGCATCATCACAGTTCAAAGAAATATCTAGATAGCCTTGCTTAACGCATCGAAGACCAGCAACTTTTTTGAAAATCTTATAAGATGAAGTTACGCTCGAGTAAAATTTTTACTTGCATGCTTTTACGAAATATTTATATCTACAGTAAACAGGAATCTTTATTTCAATTTTCAGACGAAGCGGTCGTTTCTAAACGTAACTTCCCATTTACAATTACCTTTCACTTTAATGAATCGAAAGAAACGAAATACGAGATATCTCGTGACCGGTCCTCAATGTGTTAAATGGACCACCTTGTATGCAAATGAGAGTAGACGGAATATTATTAGAAGCTCGTTAAGTATTGATTACTGTAATTGCTTCTAACACTCGGCTGAAGCTATTTCATTCGGCGAAACTACTATTCTCGGTATTTTATGGCGTTCTACACATAACTACTCCTGTTCTCACTGGTCTTGCATTGGGTAACCGTAACTATTACCATCACTGGCTTCGTATTGGTTTACCTCAACTATTGGTTAGTAGTTTCCTACAATCAGATCATAACGGCTATCTCCGCTAACCAAGTACGGACAAATAATGACTACTTTGCTATGCTCTTATCAACACGTTCCGATTGGTACGACTGCGACGGGTCAGTAACTGATTGAAACTACTGTTTGGAACAACGAAATATACACACTACCGTTCATAAGTATTTGACCATCTTCTGTTTATCTAGAACAGCCGTTCCCAAAGTGGTCTATATCGTCTCTGGGGAGGTCGAATCCGATCTGCAAGGGGTCTATGATAGTGGAAAAAGAAATTGGGGGTTCGCGAGACGTTAGTGGATCAATGGCTGATATGAAAATGAAAATCATGGAATTTTGAAAAATTAAACAATTTGAGTGTATATCAAATAACGATCAAGGGTGTCGAATTACTTTTGTAGAGGATAGGATTTTTTGTATATTTATTTTATTTGTTTAGCCACGCAATTAGGCTGTAAAGCGGCAGCAAGGCCCAAACAGCTGCAAGCCAGAACATTTACAACATTCAAATTCTGCAGCCTACCTTTCCACCCTGAGTCGGTCCGAAACAGTAATACGTTTATGAAGCAAACCAGCTGGCGGGTTTCCTTTAGATATTTAGGCCGCAGTATTGCTTGACATTAACATTTATTTTTCGTCTTTATGGCTACATGTGCCGTTAGAGCTAAAATGCTTCACAAACTTATTCCCGGCTCAGGTCAGTGTTGGAAATATGCGGAAATTCCATTGACGTCACTCAGGGTACCTCTTGTACCTGAGGGCGAGCTGCAAGTTGGCGGTGATCTTCCTTCTTTTTTTCCCCAATCAGTTTCGTGAAATCACCTCCAACTCGCCGTCTAACGTACGACAACCGTTCAACACCCCACACCACCTAACTTTAAGCGTCTAAGACACCGACTGGTGCGAAGTCAGTACACATCAGAAAAGAAAAAGCGTCGCATCACTCTCGATAACATAACAAGCTTCGCACCACGTTAGACATTTCAACATACAAAATTTCATTGCACTTTCATTTCTCAGAATAAATAATCATCCCTGTATTCTTAACAAATATAGAGAAAACACGTATTTTACGACGTCGATAAGTTTCGGTCGGAAATTTACGACCTCCGGTGACGCGATTCACTGTCGATCCGTCGCGACGCGAATTCGTGGCTTAACATTATGTAAAAATGTCACCAGCTTTGCATTTTCTGTCGTTTTAATTAATAAATGCAAAACTATAAGCTTAACATATTTTTTTATTTTTAAAGTTTTCGGTTTACGGTAAATCCTATCAAAGTGAGTAGCTCCGTGTCAGCTTCAAAAACACATTTAAAGTTGATGAATTTGAGAAATCAATATTAGGAAAGGAGAGGGTCTACCTATAACAGAAAAGGTCGATACGTTAGTTATGGATAAAGAAGTTTGGGAACCTCTGATATAGAATGTACAAAATATATTCGAAATAAGGCATCTTAATGTTATTTTTATCACAGTATTTATCTTTTACATAATTTACTTTACATAATTCTATGTCAATCATATAAATTCATATTCATTCTACTTAGGGGTATTTACATTGTAACTTTGATATCAACTTTTTGATTAGATTCCACCAAATGGTCAAATACTTATGGACGGTAGCGTATTTCGTTATTGGCACTAGACTGTTTCTATAATTTAATGTTACTCAGCATCTGGTTACGTCTAAAGTTAGTCACTTGAAAATTGTTCTCTCATAATTTACCAATATTATTCTTATTTATTTAAATTTTTACAAGAATAGTACATACCCTACCGCTCATAAGTATTTGAATGCTGATAAATTAGTCAACTTGATCAATTTCTAGTGATGGTACATAAATGTTACTAAAACATGTCAATTAATGAGAATTTAATCACTAAAAGTAATATTTACTAACTTCTTAAGCAATCAATACGTTGTAAATTGAAATTATCTATTAATCAAAATTTGCCAATAATGTATTAAAATTAAATGCAGGATTCCTAAGAGGACAATGTTTGAATTAACCATGGTATAAGAACGTTATTATTCAATCCATAATTTAACAATTAAATAACGCAAATATAAAGAACTTTTAAAATAATAGAACAATTCCATAAAGTTTGACACTTATAGACTTCGATGTCATTTTTATTACATATTAGCTCGCTAATCTATTCACAATATTTAATTTTACCCTATCATAATATTTTGCTACACATAGATGTAACAATAATATTTTAACATGTTACAATTGTTTACAAAATACATATACATAATATATACATAAGAAATAATTTTTGTATTGCTACAAAAATGTTATAAGATTTAAATAACAGAATTATAAATTACATTCTGTCAAAAATAAGCAAATGTCTGAATACTTTTGAACAATAGTGTAAATGGGATCTCATATTTGGTGCCGTTACTGTGTATTCAGAACTAGAAAGATCGAAAGATTCTAATTTGAACTCTAAAAGTGTGTAGTTTATTTCTGATCAGAAAACTAATTAGAAGATTAGCATAGGTTAGCAATTAAATAATCCAAATATAAAAAACTTTTCAACTAACAAAACAGTTTCATAAGGTTTGACATATTAGTTCAGTAATTTATTCACAATATTCAATTTTATCCTATCATAATATTCTGCTACACACAACAATTAAATAACAAAATCATAAATTACACTCTGTCAAAAATAAGCAAATATCCGAATACTTTTAAACACTAGTGTATGTTAGAACAGATCTAAT
Source organism: Ctenoplectra terminalis (assembly GCA_019453375.1). Taxonomy (NCBI): domain Eukaryota; kingdom Metazoa; phylum Arthropoda; class Insecta; order Hymenoptera; family Apidae; genus Ctenoplectra; species Ctenoplectra terminalis. The sequence continues at coordinate 634 of SMSQ01019463.1, read as the reverse complement.
AAGTGAAATTTTTTAAATGTTCTCAAGTTTGGAGTCGAAAATACATTTTCTGGAATATCTTAAGCACTAAATTGTAGAACTAAATTTTTCTTTTTAAATCGTCTACTTTTGAATGATGAATTTAATTACGTCATGAATTAAAAAAAATGTATCCATTTATTTTAATAATATATAAAATAAATATTTTTGTTCGTTTTTCTATTACAATGTTAATTAATCCGTCTGTGAATTTTGCACATATAAACTATCGCAGATCTTATGATCATTAACAGTGATGTCCTAATAATGAGTGATATCCTACGTTCTCGTTCTCAAAGCGAGACAACAGATATACTGATTAAGCTCTTCTGGCTCCTCTTTTCAAACATTCATCGCAAGTGTCTTTCAAATATGTTCATGAATTGAAACGACCTACAAGTAGAAAACGATAAAGTGATTGCGTACGTTTGGTAGTTAAGGGGTCATATACAGGGTGTCCGCGGTAACTCTGTACAGTCCTTTATTTTCTAACGTATTGCAGGTAGAGAAAATTTTTTTTATAAAAATTGTACGGTGCATGGGAGCACATCTTTCGATGATAGCGAATTTTTTTTACTCTATCGTTTAGTAAGATACGAAGGTCAAGTTGGTTTTT
>SMSQ01019461.1:0-21129 GCA_019453375.1 Ctenoplectra terminalis | reverse complement strand
CTATCGGCGTTCCCGCTGCCGATCGCCGTTTGTTTCACACACATACATGCACGCACACGCACGCACACACACACACAGCCACGCTTGGCGCACCACACATATGGTTAAAGATTTATTTCTATTGCATTATAAATTTTTTTCAAATATCTATTATTGTAATTTCTTTAGTACAAATAAGTATACTGTAATCGTTTTAGTGTTAATTGCTTCCTAAGACTGTTGCAAGTCAAAGACTTTCTACATTTTCATGTACACTATTAACAAAAAGTTTAGAAACAATATGAATCTTATAGGATGCACTGGCAAAAAAGATAGGTATAGTGCAATTTAAATAGTACGCTTGTAATTAGCGTTGATCGCGATGAGAAAAACGTAGGGCATAGGAGAAACGATATTTAAAGAATATTGCAGGAAGAAAATTAAAATCGTTGGAGTACTGGGGGGAAACGTCCGACTGTTCGGGGCAGAAGTATGGGGACGGAGAAAGGAAAGGAAGTTACATGAAATAGAGAGAAAATATGTGAAATGGATATTAGAATTGGAAAGAACAACGCCGAATTACCTAGCGGAGGAGGAAGCAAAGAGAACAGGGTTAAGATATAAAGCCTTAGGGAGAGCAGTGAGTTACGAGGAAAAGGCGAGGAAGTCTGGAAGGATACTGGTAAAGGGGTGTACAGAGGAAAAAGAGAGAATGCGAGAAGCAAGACGAAAAGGAAAGTGTACAAAAACGAGAAGAGAGACACTAGAAGGAGTGGAACTAGATAAGAAAGAGCTGTACGAAGCTAGAAAAAGAAGGTATTGGGTTGGTGCACATGAAATGTCGGATTTTCTTAGCAAATAACAGTAACCTGGTGTCATTTTTTGACCTTATCAATTTGTAAAATGTGATGTAATACCATGGAATGATTAATATTCATTCGTAGAGCAAGTTCTTTTGATGTTCGACGCGAATTATTTTCCATGAGTGCTTTCAATACATCGTCATCCACTGACGGTTCTACCACGTTACTCATTTTATCTATTCTACCATGCTCAACTTTCCTCTTGTTCACAATATTCTGCCTAAACGCTCCGTTTATGTTCCAAGTGATTTTTGCAGCATTATCGTCAAATTTGTGTTCGTATAAGAAAATTATACGAATATCAACAAAATTTATACTTGGAATAAATCTTTAAAAAGTGGCTAAAATACATAATTTAGGAAAAAGTGTTTTGAACATAATGTGACTCTGATAACAGATAAGCGAACTGTATAAAAGGCTATCTGATAAACAATTATACGGTGGAAACGGGAATACAAATATTTACATGTAATCAAAATCCGGTATTTCATATGCACCGACCTAACAAAACATAGAAGTCATGAGAGAAATAGAAAAGGAAGGGAGAAGAAAGAAGATCGATGAGGTAAGATATAGAAAGATGTACAAGAATATTATGGAAGAAGAGAATCCCAAGTACTTACCTCGAAATGAGAATGAAAATTAAGGACGGAAGGCTAATCGCTAGGTTTAGGTGTAGTAACGAGATAAAAGACCGGGAGTATTGGAAAGCGGAAAAGAAAAGAAAAGGTGGCACGTCATGAGAGAATGCAAAAAAACGAAGGGACAGGAAGAATGGTGGACGGTGTTAGAAACAGATGGGCAAGGAATGGAGACGCAACGAGTGCAATAGTAGGATAAAATAGTAGAAAGTAAGGTAGAATAAGGAAATAGAATAAGACTTTGTAAAATGGAAGCCTGTCCTAAACCGCAAGGCAAGAACATAAATATAATAAAGAAATAAATAAATAAATGATAGTGAACTTGTAATTAAACAGCAAGCTCAGTCTCAATTTTAGTACCTTTTGCATTTATTAGATAGTGTTATTCATAGATTGTCGAAGAAAAATAAACAGCTAAAAAGTCTCTGAACTTATTATCGATATGATATTTATAGGATAAATTGTATAGAAAAGATATGAAAAGATGTCAGCTGAATAAAGCGCAATTATGGAATTATTTACAAGAAGATTCGAGTACATTATCGTTTAATTATTTAGACAAAACTAATTCGAAGAATTAAATAAAACCAAAGGTTTGTAAAATTAATGGTAATAACTAATTTATAGTGTAGCAAAGGAACGCAAAAAATCTTGAAAATCAGCAATGCTTCAAAACATCTGCTGGATACATGGATAGATGAATATCTGAGCTAAGCTGTTACACATACAAGCTGTTTTCAGCTTCAGAGCACACTGAATTTAGATCTTTTACTCTCGCTTTTGGAATTTAGCCAGTTCCGTACTTGAAATTTATGTGACAACAAATAGTCAAGCAAACATAACATAAATTTTCTTCGCAAATCTGTTATGTACGCGTCCGAAACAATGAATACATAAGGAGAGATAAACAAAGTATGCGAGAACAAATTGCTTCTCTGAAAGCGCTTGAGATGAAAATGTAACGCTAAACTCAATTACACGGCATAAGATTTCCTTACGGGCATGTTGTTTAATTACCAGATTAATAATTACCAGTATAGACAGGAAGTTCGATAATACCATGTACAAGTAATTATGATAATTACAAGTAGACGAAGCTGCTTTAAACTTCTCTGTTCAGTTTGTAAAATGCAGTACGACCCTCTAGGTTAGGTAATCGGGTTATCTTCGTTGAAATGAATAAGTAATCGCTTTATGCTATTAAAATATTATCGCATCTTTGATACAGATTTTTCATTATTTCAAAAATATCATCTTCATAAAGAATTGGAACAAAATAATATTTCTCTATAATAAGGTAACATCGCATGGTGTTCGCGACGAACAAAGTTAAGAATTAAACGTGGATATTATAATCGCTTTAACGTTTAAGCTGTTAATTAAAGAAGTTCAGAATTTTGTCAGATTTCTTTATTTAAGCTTCTTATAGCTTTGCGCCACTGATCGTGCTACCGAAGAAAGAGAGGAAAGCGGAAAAAGATGAGAAAGGAGGTTTCATCTGAGGTCTGCTAGTGGACTTAGCAGTAACACATTTTAGCAGGCCCGTGCATTAGATGCAGGGATAGTGAAGTTATGATAGGATAGGTATACTATATGTAGAAACAAAGTTATTGACTGAGAACTTGCGGGAAAATCAGTATCGGTTCGAATCTCTATGGTGGCAGAGTATAGGAGGGTTGTCACAGCTTACAAAACTTTTTTTTAAATTCGTTATGTTTTATATCGTTCCGTAAAATCAATGTGTCATAAACATAACCAGATTTTGAATTCGGAGTGTATTTTTGTTTACGTGAAAGAGGAAAATTGAATAAATCTTTAATTGGAATAACTCGTTTAAAATAAAATTTCTTACTTCTTTCTTTTTTTTTAATAGTTTTCTCATAAAAAAGAGGAGAAAGCAAAATGTATTTATTTAATTTTCTATATTCTGTCCTTTACCTTTTTAGATGGTAGATTATTCAACATTCAGCTTATAGAGTAGAAAATTATGTATGTTCGAAATAAGTTCTATTCATCCTATTTTTGTTACAAGTAAAAATTAAAAATTGATTGATTAATGAAAGAATGAACATAAGTTAATTGGAATACACCAACCTCTACTAGAATCCAAAGCAACTTTTTACTTAGTTAATTCAAGTAACTTGCTTTTCATAATCATGTTCCAGAAGTTATAGTCACCAGTATCTTACATGCAAAGTGGAAATTACTCGGCGAAGCCCTAATTAATACCTTATTACTCTGAAGTTTGACATATTAGAATATCCAAAAATTATATTTTGAACATATGTATACATTCAATGGTACCTTTTTCTTTTTTATTTTAATCGTTCATTAGTTAAATTTATTATGGTCATAATATTACATGTAGTTATTATATTGTGTCATATTTAATATTTTTATCAGTTCCTTTACTACACATGTAATTGGTTTTACTCTATACAATTAAGCAATTTTTGTTAACATCATTAAGTTAAAAAGAAACTTATATATGAACTACTCGAGTTCATTGGATACCTTTTATATGTACTGAAAAGTAGGAATAAAAGTTAACGTAATAGAAAATTTATTTAACGAAGCACAAGTATGTTCTATCAGTTAACCACTTAATTATATCGATATTACAAAATTATAGGGAATCAGTAGTAGGAATTAGTAGTTAACTAAGTATGAAGAATTCTTTTATTAAACAAATTTTTTATATTGACATAATAAATAAGATTCGAATTGATATCGATAGGCTAATAACTGTTTTATTTGCATACAGAATTAAATAAGTGAATAAAAGACGTGAGTTGGTCTATTCCAGAAAAATATCTTCAGAAATGTGTGCTTTAAAAATATACAATGAAAAAAAGGCCATTTTTTCAATCCACGAAATAAATATACTCTATTGAGATTAAATAGAACTTATTAATTCACAATCAAGCTATTACCGTTAAGTAGCATCGCACGAACCAAGAAATCAAAATAGGTAATCCAAGCCGGTCACCAACTGTTTCCTGTATCGCGAATTATTACTCGCGGTCCAATTTCGATAGGTCTTGGGTGTAATTTCGATTGGCATCGTTAATAATTCCAGCTTAGCTCTCATTCTATGCTGGCGTTGCATAGTTTCCATTAGCATAGTCATAATCATCCTGTGTTCGCCGATATCGTCGAGAGTCTACCTATTAATGCTGCTACTCGCATATTCAAATTGCTAATTTCAATAATTTTGTCAAGCTGGTGTAAAAATTCAAACCAAATCACCGTGTTAAACAGAAATGCCTATTTTTTAATCATGCAACTAGTTCGATTTTAATTTGACCATATTTTTAGGATCCATGTAAGTAAAAATCAATTATTCGGCGTAAGTAAAATTTCCGTGCTTCTCTGGCAAACTTTGATATTTATTTAAAACAAAAATTAAAATAAGCTCAATCATTAAAGTATTTTCTATTATCATCAATGACTTTTCTTCACCTTTCGAGTAGTATGAGAATTCCATAGCGTTAAAGAGTTGATGGCTTTGATGCGATGAAATCATGGTTATGTTTACGGTAATTACGACATATTTACTATATATCTGCCAAATAACGTTACAATGACTTAAACAAGTGGTAACAATATGAAGTTAACCCTTTGCATTCCATCCTTTGAACCATCCTGGACGTTACATTACCAGCTACTCGGCGTCACTTTGTCGCAGAAACGTGCATTTTCGGACCTTCATATTATATAGTATAGTTTTCGTAAAACCCGCTGACATTTTTTTTATACTTCTTAGTAATTGTACCATATTTTGATTTGATTTCTTGTGCCATTTCATCAGAAAACTTCAAGGAAACATGCATTTCTCAAAAAGTTGTATTGAAATAAGTTGATCCCCCGTAATCACTAATAAAGTTTAATTATAAATTTAATAAAAAATTAATAACACTATACCATATTTTGATTTGATTTCTTGTGCCATTTCAACAGAAAACTTCAAGGAAACATGCATTTCTCAAAAAGTTGTGCTGAAGTAAGTTGATTCCCCGTAATCACTAATAAACTTTAATTATAAATTTAATAAAGAATTAATAAAACTGTAGCATATTTTGATTTGATTTCTTGTGCCATTTCATCATAAAACTTCAGGGCAACATGCATTTCCCAAAAAGTTGTGCTGGAACAAGTTGATTCCCCGTAATCACTAATAAACTTTAATGTCCCATCAGAGGGGACATCCGAGTGATATGCTAGAATTACGATGTCCCCTCAGAGGGAACAACGAAGTGCAAAGAGTTAAGTATGTTGAGTATACTGTATGTAGCAAAATTTTCTAGATCAAACTAAAGATAAGAAGTATAAGTGATACCTAATTAGCTATTTATATGTTCAGGTTATTAACCTGTTAACTAGGTCATTTCGTAGTAAGAAACTCCTCTATATACAGAATGAAAACTTAATGTTAAAAAATTAGTTGTAGTTATGTCGATGTTAGTCTTTTCAAATGTATGATATAACCTGTTTAATGTAAATCAAGCACATTAGGAAGGAAAAAAATCCCTGAGAAACTAAATTACTACACCCAAAATGTCGGTTATCCAAGTGACGATTTAACTCACTTCCTTTTTAACAGATTAAAATATATTGACTTATTTTACCAAATTTTTTGTGCAACTTAAATGTATCTTTTATTATGAAAAGACTGCTTATGCAGAAAACATTGAGAACATTGATAAAAAATTCAGCTTTGGAAACGTACGTTCTTGATACTTACTCTTAAACGGAATAAAAGAACTCAACATCAGTGTCGCCAACAAGATTTAAATCTGACGAAAAGAATATTTATAGTTAAAATATTCAAATATCCTTTGAAGCATCTAGTAGTTATAATTCTAAAATTTTTTGTTAATAGTAAACTATAATTAATATTCACAGTTAGAAAGTAGAAATAATATTTCATATTTAATTATTTAAAACTAAAAACGAAGATGAAACAGCAACATCAAGGAAGAATCAAACATGAAGTACTAGAATTCTTTTTTTTTTAATACAATACAAATTATAAGATTTACATTTTACGTAATAAACTGCAAGTATATTTTCTAAAAATCAGAAAAATAGTATTTGTCAATGAGTTTTATATACATGATTCAAAAGTTAGTATTATTATCGAAATTCTAGCAAGAAAAACGGAACGTCTTATGGGCAATATTCTGTGGGATTACATAGTGTCAGTTATGAATTACTAATGTCATCGCTGACACATCCCGTCGGGAACCACACGACGTTTGCAAACGATGAGAAACTGGAACATCACGAATTGCAAATCCATTGGAAAATTAGCATCCTCCGAGAATTGTCTTGACACAGGCTCTTCTTGAATTTTGACATAGTATGTCAAATTTAGTGAGCAGCCAATTCGCTGATAAATTTATTGCAAAATTTAATGTTACTCTTTAAGAAATATTATCACGGTGCGAATATAATTTATTTTATGTCAGTAACAGATCGTAGCCAGATGAAAATATATAGAAGGTGTACGTATTGCAGATAGAATAATATTAAATGATATTTATTTTCAGATTTGTGTTGCTAACAATACCAAATATTTTCCATGAATTATTTAAGGTTATTATTGAACGCTTACAGCGATCATTTTGAAATGTTAAAACGACGCTATGAATTTTCACAGACATTCTTGATATCTTTTCGCGTTTGAAACATGGCTCCTGCGTATTTTATGAATATTCTAATTTTCTAAATTCACGTGCTAATTTTCCTCTTCTGTTCACAATGAAAGATAGCCTAGAAATGCTGCCTAATAGCTATTATTTTTTCAGCCATAAAAGAGAATATTCTTTTAATCTTTGAGCTTAGCTCCCTTTTTCATCGGATTAAATTTTTAAGAACCAATTTCACCAGTTTATTTAAGGTGTTAAAATGTTTTATTTGATGGCGATCTCTGCTAATGTATAAATAGAAATATAACACTTGAAGTAAATTAATCGGTAGCTGTACATTAAAATTATAATAAAATTAAGGTTGGTCTGTTGGTCCGAGCAGATATGTTTGCTTGGAAATATTTTATATAGAAGGAAACTACTATTGAAGAATGTCTGAATACTGCATAAGCGAAGTGAATCGTTCTTATAAAACGAAGTCACTCGTGCAATGGTACGGTAAATTATCAGTATTTCCTACGCAAGGTCAAAGGAAAATGTAATTAGCTTGATCTCGGCCAGTGTAATTTCTGCAATATTTACAAGTACGTTATGAAACGCCAATCGAAGGAAGCGCGTTCGTGCAGAGGAGGCCTACCGTGGCCTCACCAACGCGATCTTCGCGGGGTGAAGTTTCCTCGTTACGAACTTTCGTCGCGTCGCCGAGATACTTCGGAATCTCGACGTTAACAGCAGCTGGCTGCAATATACCGGAGTCAAGTGCTCTTAATCAAAAGCCTGCTCGAGGACGAGCATGAAAATAAGTGGAACAGATTACGGTCGTCCTCGAAGGGCACTTCAGATTGCCGAGTCTCGATATCCGAGCGAAAACTGATATACATACTAGTCCCTTTTTTATTTCTGCAGAAATTCGACTACTTTCGACTACCTTTACGTAACTTCTTTTTTTTACCGACAAGCAAGTCGGTTACTGTTTCTAACTTTTGACATTTTTTAGCACGATAGGTAGCTGTATTTCATGCACAAAAGTTTCGATTAACCCCTCGATTCTGGGCTCCGTATCTCGTTCAGACTATGCTTTTATGTATAGCAGCACGAACTACGTATCTATTGCATTCCATGACTTGGCAATAAAAAATAAAGATACCGAAACATTTCAAGTAGGTATTATTGGATTTGTATTAACCCTTTGCACTCGGCTGGCTCCGCTGTGGCGACATGCATAATTTTCTTCAGAGATTGTTTTTCATCCAATTCTATATTTTCATCAATTCAAACGCTTCTTTTATTTTGAAATTAAATTTAATTAACCAAATAAATGAGAAATCGTAAAGATTTATAATTTTCTTTGTTTCTTTCCAAAAGAACGCTTTAAGTTTTCACAATAGTCCTTTGAAACATAAAAAAATTTACTAATGTAAAGGATTGATAGAAGTATAGGTTGTCGTATTTTTGTTAATCGTTAAATTGAGACTATGAAGTTTGACTCTATGCTTAATTTTTGCCTTACCATGTCCGACGTCAAGGAGTTAATGTTAAACGAGAGTTGCCTATATCACACTTATCATCTAAAATCGTACTTCATTACTGTATTTCTTATTACTAAGCATAATTCTGAGTTAACGTATAATTGCCTTCTAAAGTATAAGTCGTAATCTCTTCTGAGAAGGGTCAGCTTTGAAGTTGTTTTGATGTTATTTTCCAAGAATGTTTTTTTAATATGTTCGTTGGGGATGCATGGCGATACATTAAAGAGCACTGTTCTTTGTGAGGAAGGAGATTAATGACCTTTGACCCTTTTTTATTGACGTGATCGTTAAAGATTCTAGAAATGAGGCAGATAGCACATATCCTAATTAATTTACCCAGTCATGAAGGCTTCTCCGATGCTGTGGGCAATGATACCTCGTTCTTTGTTAGGTTTGATGTTATTCATAGTTATTGAGAAGTAGAATGGTACAGCTTTGAACGTTGTGAGACTAGCTATTTTTCCATTGATATTTGTATTAAGACTTCCGCACTTGTACAGGTTGTAGAGATCTCAGATACTATTTTCTAAATCAAATTTGTGGTAGATATACCATAATGGCAAATATAATGGTAAACTGTACTATACAGGGTGCCCCAAAAGGTCTGTAACTCCGTTCAAGGTATGATTACTAACATAATTTCAAACAACTTTTTCCTTTGCGAAAATGTTAAATTTAGCTCCGTTAACGAGTTACTAACCCATTGGCTTACGATTTTTTCAATGTTCATACACGTTAGCAATAGCTATTCAAAGCTTCGACACTCTGTCAAACGCAAAGAATTGAAATATTACACATATTTTGTATTTGCTAATCCTCTATAGTCCGAGTTTTGTTTGTTTATCAGAGAAAAAAACTACGATTGATTACTGTATTTTACTTCGTTTGCAAAATTTTTTAAATAATAATTGCTACAGATGGATTGTGATATCAGTACAGTAGCACAGTAACAAAATTTAATAGTACAGTGATAAATATAAATATAAATACATGAGTGTGTGACTCCTAAATCACATGGCGCCGTAGAGGGCTAATTTTCAATCTTGTAAATGTAAATCACAGTAAAAATTAAAATAGAACTTTATCATATATATTGTGTGTTTTTATTGTATTTTAACCATAACCAGCGCCACGAGTGTGACTAGTGATTATAGAGCAAAGGATTAACGAAAAACACCGCCAGCAGGAGCGTTGATTCCGCGCCGTGCTTGTGCCTCGATGAACAAGTCAAGATATATCGAAGCAACTGTGAACGAGTGTTGAAACTCAGTTAATTTGTTCTACACGAATAATAATTTATTTATTTATTTAATGTAACTTTTATTCAATACTCGTTAACAGTTGCTTCAATACATTCTGTTTTTCTCGTCAAAGCATAAGCGCGGCATAGAGCCAACGCTTCCGCTGGCGGCCAGCCGCTTTACTCGCTCTGTGATTGGCAAGTGTTTTTCGTTAATAACTCGTTAACAAAGCCGAATTTCACGTTTTTGTAAAGAAAAAAGTTGCTTGAAATCACCTCAGAAATCATTCCTTAAAGAGACTTACAGACCTTTTTGGGACACCATGTATACAATGGATTCCGGTTAATCGGAAGCGTCTGGGACAAATACTGAGGAACTGAAACAAAAACTATTGTTTCCACTTCGCTTATATCAACACTCCTTCGTTTTATTAGGACATTGGAGACACAGCAAAGCAATATCTTCGCAAAGGAAAACGTTGCTTGAAATCATTTCAGGAATCACCTTCCTGAAACTTAAAGAAACTTACAGACATTTCTTACAGATATTCTATAGCCATAGAATTTTAAGAGAGGTATTACACACACAACTATCACTAGACACTGTTGATAATTTACTAACACAGTATCTAATAGTTGTTACGATCACTAATGCCCTTATTTAGAGTTTGGAATGTTTCTAAAAAGAAAAGAATGTTTCTAAAAAGTTTTACCCATTACCCATTTTTACTTTGATTTTTCAGTATGAAAAGGGGTAGGTACGACGACCGGGTGTTCAGTTGAACAGAAAACTTTGTACAAGGAAACTCTGCGAGATCGGGTATCAAAATCCTTATCGGAGCTAATTAAGCATACGATACGTTAGATTACTGTTAGACATTACATTCTCTTCCTAAGCTCTCATTTTCTCGGTAGAGTGATCATCGAAAAGGACTAGATTCTTGCTCCGTCAGAATCGAAACATGATTCATTTCAACTGAATTAAATTCAATCCAGATTACTTCGTAAATTAGAGTCAAGCTTTAGCCACCGCAACCTTGCACCAATCATTTGTATTGTTCTGGCATTGCAGAATAAATGTATATTCGTTAATTATAAAATCGTTCTCTAGTCAATTGTAATACCCAACTCGGAGAACCCACCACGGTATACTCCTGCCACCCGAGATATACCATAAATACTAATTAACACGTTCAATCTAGTGTGACCCACCGGTGGACCACAGCTAATTTGTCCCACTGAATTAAATTTCTCTGTAAATTATATAAATCTATATTATAGTTTTTTAATAGCAGATAAAATTACTATTAAAAAATACAACTACTAAAAAATTACAGACAACGCAAACAATACAGCAGAAAAAAATACTGTCAGAAGTTTAAACCCGATCTGTTAAAATAAAATAGTCAAGCAGTAAGACTCTCCATCGAACAAGGTTTGGGTATCGCCTTCTCCCTCGTGGTAAAACGACTGGAAAAGATCCAAATGACATTAACCAGCGTACCTGAAAAGATAAACTGTAATATGTTTTTAGATTATAAGAATCGACAGCTGCTAATTTTTCTGGTTAGTGCGAAACGTAAATCCGTCTAAGAAGAACATAGGTCCTGGTTTAATTCTTGTCTTCTCAAATACAGTCCCTGGCCATCGAATTAGGACCACTACAAATTTTCAGCATTTTTCACGTTTTCCGTAAAATTAAAAGGCCTGTTCAAATTGTAATGATGTAATTTATTAACTACCAACGTAATACACATAACATTGTTAACACATGTTAATATTTTGTATTTCAACCCATCATATGCTTTGTATCTTCATTATTTTCCCAAATATCTGTAATTTTTATTTTCAACTCGGATAATGTGATGCTTGGAGAATTGTAAACTAGTCTTTCGAGTAGGCTCCAGACATTTTCTATAACATTCAAATCGGGAGAATTGCCTGGCCATGGGAGCAAGGGGATGTTTTTGGTTTTGGAATCGCTCGTCACCCACACAGTTTGATTATTATCACGATAGTAACAAATCAATCGCTATGTATACATCGTTATCAACGTATTTAGTAATAATTTGAATAACCAAAGACAGTTTTCCATACATGACATAACGTTATAGCCACAAAAGTGAAATTTTCCTACACGTTCCTAATTCGATGGCCAGGGACTGTATATACTTTTACCACATTTTCAAATAGACTACCTTTTTACATATCACTCAACACGATCGATCAGTAGAAGTATGAAAATCGAGCCCGGGTTGAACCTGTTAAACGTTAGAGTTTGTTAGTAACATTTCCTGCGGCTTCCCAGCGTTAACCATGCGTCGGTTCGTCCGCGCTTCACTTTCGTAGGGCTCCCGGTGTTAGCCATACATCGGTTCGTCCTCGGTAACGAACCTCCTGGGGCTCTCGGTATTAGCCATATATCGGTTCACCCCCGCATCTAATCCTTCTCGGCTTACAGTTCTAACAAACGCACTGGATCTGTCGGTACTAACAAACTCCATAATTTACGAAACCCTGGTTATGCAGCCCCCCACCCTTCCGACAAGTAACATAGCACTTGCAATCAGCGAAACTAAAACATGTTCGCAACAGTATGCCACTTCGGAAGAAACTCGCATTTTATGAAATATGCTCGAATACAACGAGCGTGCTACAACAAATATCGTTTGCTATACGACTTTCTAGGAGGGAGGGTAAATATATCATAAAGATTTTCAGAAAAGTTTTAGCAAAAGATTGTAGAAGTATTGACAATACTTCTTCCTTTTCTTCGATGATTATTTAGAAAGCTGACGCCCTCTTGAGTTTCGATGATTTTTCACAACTTTTTTCTATATATACAGGGTGGTCCACGCAGCTTGCGAACCTCTATAACTTGCAAAGTATGCGTTGGACGAAAAAGTTTTGTATAAGGAAGTTGCATGGTCTGAAGGGGTACATTATGTAATGTATTTCTTTTTTTCATACATGAAAGCGTTTCGGAGATTTGAAGGTCTACTTTGTTTTTTTTTTTTTTAATGGAATAATATATTTTTTATACCAACATGTGGAAGAATGTCGAATTGTGAGTAAAAAAGTATTGGCCTTCATTAGCCCTAAACCTAATAACCAACGAGTAATCTCACTTAATTTCCTGAAAATTTTCTTCGCGTAATTAGAGTTAGAGATTCAACTTATCACAGATTTCCACAGGACAGCGAGACGTTTACGTGACGAATAAAGTGAAATTACTCGTTGGTTATTAGGTTTAGGGCTAACGAAGGCCAATACTTTTCTACTCACAGTTCGAGATTCTCCTATATTTTGGTATAAAAAATATAGTATTTCATTTAAAAAACAAAGTCGATCTTCAAATCTCCGAAATTTTCAGGAAATTAAGTGAAATTACTCGTTGGTTATTAGGTTTAGGGCTAATGAAAGCCAATACTTTTTTACTCATAATTCGACATTCTTCCATATTTTGGCGTAAAAAATATATTATTTCATTTAAAAAAAAACAAAGTGGACCTTCAAATCTCCGAAACGCTTCCACCTATAAAAAAATTAATACATTACATAATGTATCCGTTCAGACCATGCAACTTCTGTATATAAAACTTTTTCGTGCAACGCATACTTCGAATGTTACACAGGTGTGCAAGTTGCATGAGCCATCCTGAATATTCTGTGTCTTAGTTTTCAAGATACTTGCAAAAATCTGTCGGTACCGCTACAGTGGATTCTGCCTAGATATATATTATCTGTGACACAGTTACAAATGTAGTTGACATGGTCACCGCTTCACGTTTATGTCAACTATAAACAAAGTTAAGAATTAGGTTTGAGTTAGGTGTCATTTTATCCAATACTAACGCATACGTTGTCACGGACGTATATACAATTATATACAGAATTCATTATACTGGTACCAACAATTTTCTGCAAATATCTCGGAAACTAAAAGCGAGCGGAAGTTACGTGCAAAGAACAAAGTTGTTCAAAATATCAAGTTCCCCGCATATGCAAAAATTATCGACGTCTGAAAGGGGGTCGTCTTTCTAAATACATAATTACTAATGCGGTCACCTTAAAATAAACGCTAAAGAAATAAGCAAATAAGGTAAATTTAATAGACATATTTCATTTGCTAAAAGTTTCAAATGAAAGCGTTTGAATACTTTCGTGAGCAATTATAAATCTTTTTAAAATTATATTCGCGTTGATTGCGTGTGAAATATGTTACGAATCTAAAGGCAACTATACCCATGTGAAGATAGTAAATGAAATTGAAAAAAAGAGATTAATTCTAGGTTTCTATAATTCTTTTCTAAATTCCTTAAAATACCACCAGGGATAAGTTTCTCGAAGCTTTCACAGCCCGAGTTCTTGAAGTTTATACTGTTCGAGATTTCCGGCTTTAAACCGTGTCCTTTTAGAGAAGTGTTCCGACATTTCACCAACATTTCTTCTAAAAGGACACCACTTCTATGCGAAAGCCTCGACCCACATGAAAGATTACTAAAGGCAGTATATCATATTGTATAGAAACACATGATATATAAAAAGAAATGTCAACAAATGATATTTAGATACTTCTACATTTTCCGTATTTATTTTTTTTTATATTCTCAAGTTTTTTGTTGCCTCGAGTAAAAGGGATTATTTGTTGTATCATAACTTCTAACATTTCAATTGTAACATATAATAAGAGTTTTCAAATACTACGAATTCTAGATAACAAATAAAATATTGGCTTGATTTTAACACTAGAACTACCAAAGTGATCAAAATGACCCATTCGTAATTTTTTACAAAACTTTTATAAATTAATTACGGTGTCTTTGGGGAGATTCTCCACGATTTTTTGTTAAAAATATAAATAATATGTCCTAGTTACATTACATATTATTTTATATACTTTCCGCTTCGATTTCTCCGGTAGAAATAAGTATAATTTAATCGTCGGTAGATCTAGTGTTAAAGAAATAGGAAATTAAGTTTTTTTAAATGAACTCAATGATGTATTACAATTTGATGTTTAAACAATATTGACTAGTAAGATTCAACAATTTTGTTAATATTTAATTTTTAGTGGCAATAACCTGTGAAAACGATACGAGTATTCAATTGATTTTTTCATTTATATCTTTGGTTTTTATTTGTAAACATGTGTTAGCAGTATTTAGAAGATATAGACTTGCAATAGTTTATATCCTGCTTCTCCCCCTGGAATAAATGGCCAGCTTGGTTAGAGGGAACTATTAGGTACATACTATGGATTAAAATTAGTCGCAATCTGAAATCCCCAAAGGTCATCTCAAACAAGTGACTAGCTACGGAATTCAAATTTATGTTTCCTTTCCCGAAACAACAAATAATACCTCATTGAACTACCGCTGTAAAGTTTCGAATCCAATTATTCTCGATTATCCTTAGGTTGAAGAAAACACGAACAGTTAATTCGAATTATCACCTATAATCGAAGTTATGGAAATTATATTTCGAATTATAAATGAAAAATAATACATATATAGGGTAAACAAAATAACCTGATCGTCTCTAATGTTTCACTTGTTTTTAATGATATAAAAAAATGTTAAAGGAAAACATTTTTTCTTTTTTAATTTAAATTTAAAATTGCATCAACCCGAATGGGTTATTAGCAACCACGTAATTTGACCGCCAAGAAAACCAATGAAGTAAATTCCACTTGAGACATGTGTAAAGCAGATGGATGACTGGGATACAGTCCCAGTGCAAGATGAAAGTGACCATTAGAGTAGGTAATACCATATTGGATCAAAGCTTAAATTAGGTGCAGAAAATTTACATGTTTCAAAAAACTAAGCAGGTTTTTACACGATTTGACGGTTCTAGTAAGTTCTTTAGTGTCTTCCTTTATTTGAAATATTTTCCTTTCATTTTCATACGCCGGGCACGATGTCGCGATACGATGGATAGAGTTCCTAAAGTTGCAACTGACGCACATTGCAGGATCTTCTTTTTTGATCAGATATGCGTGAGAAAAAATAGTATGGCCGATTCGTACTCTTGTCAGTGTAGTTTGCTGCTTCCTATTAAACAGAAAAGCGGGGCTTCTTTCATAGATATTATTCCTGATACTATGCATGTACGTAACGTGTGAATTTTTCCAGGCCGTATTCCAATGATTTTTAATAGTTTTGTAGAGGGATGATAGGATTTCCTTGACAAAGGCTGGAATACATAAACTTTGGCACTGCTGGTTAGCAGCTAAAGGAAAACATTGTTTAATTAAAATAAGCAGAAAACTTTTCTCCGGGTCATACTCTTCAAGATTTCAAGATTGTCGATGTTTTTTTTAACGGGGTTATATATTTTTATCGTCATGACGTGATAACTAAAGTCAAAATCTATCCAATGTTCTACTTCACGTGACAATTGAATACAAAAAATTGATAAATAATAGATACCAATAACGAAATATCTGTGCCACGTATAATTGCTAGAATCACAGATAAACACAGAGTTATAATGTGATCACATTTGCCTGATCTTTCCATAGTTTTTGTAAACATTGAATTATTCCGTATTTATGATTGTAGAAAATGTAATTTAGACTTCTGCAGGCTACCATACTAAAAACCACCTTCAGGTAACTTTCACAGTCCTAGTCTATTAACCCTTCGCACTGGTGAACTTTTTTAAGTTTCAAAGGACTACTGTGAAAATTGAGTGTTCTTTCGGAAAGGGAAACAGACAATTATAAATGTGTACGATTTTTTTATTTACAGTAAAACCTGTTTTTATGCGGTGGATAGGGACCGCATAAAAGAAATCGTACAAAAAAATATTCGAAAATTTTACAAGTTCTTACTTATAATAAACAACTTTGTACGATATACTACTTAAAATTTTTTTTATGCGTTGGATAGGGACCGCATAAAAAAAGTCTGACTTAGAAAATACATGAATGATTTATGAAATAGATGAGAGAATGCTTTCGATTAAATTAAATAATTAAATTAGATCTAAGGAAATTGTAAAAATATCTAATTCTTCATTGTACATATACATGGAGAATTTCTCAAATTATACATTAAATAGTTTGCTGCTACTCGTCGTAATCCAAAACGCGCATCTTTTTATGATGAATTGGTTGAAAATTGCTTTCGTCGCTCGAAGATAGGATTTCAATTGATTTGTTTTTCGGTATCATAAAGTCAGTGATCAGTTTTTGTGACGACGGTCGACTGGTCAATTGCTTGAAAACGTCACGATAGTGAGACACGCATGATCTCGGCTCTTTTTGGAACTTTAAGCGTCTTTCCGCATTGGTATCTATTTTAAGAAAATGCGTTTCCAATTTTTTCGAAATCTGGATCCCTGCATATATTTTATCCGCTGTAATAGATTCCGGTTCTTCTTGTCCATTTTCATAATCTATCAAACTATTGATAATGTCACTATCATCGACAGTTTGGTCCTCAATCATCACGTAATCAGAGTTCTTTCACAACATATATATGTACATTGATAGGAAACGTTAAACTGGTGCTAACGCCGCTAAGATTCATATACCGCATAAAAATAAATCGCACAAAACCAATCGCATAAAAAAGGACTGCACAAAAACAGGTTTTACTGTATTTGGTTAATTTAGTTTATTTTAAAACAAAAGAAGTGTTTGAATTGACGAAGATAGAGAATTTAATTTGAAACTTAATCTCTGAAAAAAATTATGCATGTCGTCGTAGCGGCGCCAATCGAGTGCAAAGGGTTAATTGAATTTTCATTATTAATATCTCATAAATTATCATTATTATATCTCATAAATTATCGAGTGTCTATCGCTAATATCGAACATGGGTGTACATCTTTCGATTCTATATCGACCTGCAAATTTTCATAAAAATCCAAAAGTTACACTTCACGTGTTCCCTTTATAAGTAGTCTAATTATAACAGTTAATTACTACTTTTTCTGTGTAAATTCAATATTGTAGTTAACCGTGATTTTTGTTCTTATAAGGAAGGAAAATTTCAATTTCAGAGGTTAAAGGCGTTAACGGAAAAGCGTCCAAGAGTAGTTCCCAATACATTTGGCATCTAGTACAGTTTAATCTATCGGGAGTCTTGGGACCAAGGAAGTTTTCTCGTTACGAAGTAATCGACATCGTTTCGACATTTTGCTAATGGACTGTATACGGATACGAACACGAAATCTCATACAAGTTTTGAATAATATTACAATTTTTTTATATTTACAACACTCTGTTCATGATTAATCTTAGCTGTTTGCGAACTTCAAGTTTGGAAACTATTGTTTGAATTTATAATTTTATTTTTCAAAGATTAAATACATATATGTATAACGAAATTAACACATATAAATATTGTTAATAAAAATATAATTAATATATTAATAAACATTATCAAAACCCATAACAATATAACTAAAAATATTTTACATTTACGTTACAGTTATATTAATTACAATTACAATTTCTTCTTAATTTGATATTTCTTCTTTTTTTTTTTTAGAGATTAATACTTGCATAATTGTTGCAGTATTTGATACAATCGTTATGTAAATTATTAACAGCCAATATATACATATTTTTTTTTTTAATTACTTAAGATTACTTCTTTTTATTAAATAGGAATGATATTTTGTTGTCAGATACAGTTTTTAAAATATATAGGTTACTGCTTCCAAAATTCAAGATATACCTACAATAGTGTCATAAGTTATTCAAAACAACTGTAACAATGTCTCTTATACTACAATAGTGTAAATATTCGTCATGTATATACGTATTCAATTAATTTTCAAAGTACCTTTTCTCAAGCGCAATATTTTATTTGGAAACTATTTTATTGTTTCAAAATACTCCTTTTACAGTAATTTAAAGTTGTACCATGAATTATTGGTCCATCTAAGTTTTCCAGTAGATTTTTGTACTCTCCTTTATAAATACGAGCGTTCAAAAACATGTTGGAGAAAGAACAAATTGATATGATTAGACTAGTGCATTAGATCGTAAAATTGTACAAACACAAAAAATAAAATTTATTAAAAAATTTATTACGCATATTTTTCAACGTTTTGCTCTCTTTTAAGCGAGTTCATTATTCTGTTCTCGAAGAATTTTTCATTCTTTCTCAGCAAAAAATTCATCGAGATGGGTTTTATAGGTATTGGAATCTTTAAATGTGTGAATAGTGAATAACATTATAAAATATCATTTCTTACTTTCATAGTATCTAGTTTATTATTTCTTCTGCCGTGACATTAAATTTTCTTCGATATTTTGTCGTCTATGAACGGAATCCTTCGACGACAGATACGAAGGAACGAAAAATTGATGCAATTTCCTCGGGTAATAGGTACGAAAAGAAACCATCGTATTTATTCCCCTTTCACAGTTGCTGAACGTGCTTCTTTTATCGCTAGCTTTAATTTTATGATTCCAACCCACATTTCAAAACGAATGCCCCAAATGCAAAGCGAGTCGGAACGAACATAAAAAAGCATTAAAAAAAGTGCGCTCTCACCAAAATCGGATCTCTGTGAAAGTAATTTTAATATTTTTATCATGAACGATGTTAATAACATAAATTATATTTCACGAATAATGTATTCTTAGTAAGATTATTTATTATTGTTATCTTTCTGAAGATGAACATATTATTTCCCAAGCTAATGAATTATGAAATATTTTATTTGTGCAAGATACCGTACACGGTACTTTCTTGACCAGTTGAAAAACTTCTAATTCCAGTTTTACGCATTATGATTTCTTTCTGATAATCCTCAAGGATACTCTTGTGCAGAGGTTAAAAAAACTGATTTCTTTTTGCTTCTTTTTTTAAATCACCGATTATTAAAATTTTGCGATTTGTAAATACATAACCAAAAATTTTGTACCATGTTACGATGCCACGACAAAATTGTTATGTACAAATTTCAAATTTTTTTACTTACAGTTTCTGTTATTTTTAAATCCTAACAATTGCATTAAAACTGACGATTTTCTGAATGAACATACACACGCTTTTAAAGTATTAGATTGTCCCGAATGTTTCTTTCGTTATCATCCCGGAATGGTTTCGTCTAGCAATGTTTAAATAAACATTTACCCTTATTTGTTAATCGAGAGATGGAGGAAAAAAATAGAACAAAATGAATCCTATATAAAATAATAATATATTGTAAAACACAAAATACTATGCATCCATTACGTATTAATAAATCGAAAGAAACTTTTGGGACAACCTAATACTTATCTTTTACGTCCAAATTTTTTTTAAATTAATAGTTGCATAATTGTGGCAGTATTTGATACAATCGTTATGTAAATTATTAAGAGCCAATATATACATGTTTTTTTTTTAATTTAATTTAATTTAATTTTTTAAAAAAATATCTAAATAAGAATTATGATACTTTCAAAATCATAAATTGGCATTCTTGTCATTAATTTAAAATAGCTGCTTATGCAAAGTATAGAGTGGAAGCATCTGAGTTTTCCAATTAGGAGAAAATTGAAAAAACCAAGCATCAAACGGTAAAGTAGTGGGTACTAACAACCACTCGGAATATCAGAGGTCTAATTTTCTGTAATTTTTTGGAAGAGCAGCGTAATATTAATAGTCAGTATTACAGCGTAAAACGGTACTGTGTCGAAAAATAAGTAAATTATTAGTTTCATTGAATAAACTGTATCAAAATAACAAACCATTTATTTTTTTATGTATTAAATGACTCTTGCACATACGTAACCCTTACATTTCAAAATTTTTAATTCTTTAATAAGATTGGAACTATTCGTGATTAAATATAAAAGCACTCCTCGCTGTTATAATTATATTGCTATGCTCTGTCTATATAATGGAATTCCGTTAAAGCAATTACTTATACATGCACTATAAACACTAAAAAGTTTAATAAAAATATTTAGCTTTGAAAAAAGTAATAACAGATAATAGGGAATTAGGTTGGTGCATATGAAATGCCGGATTTTTACTACATGTAAATATTTGTGTTCCTGTTTCCGCCGTATGATTGTTTATGAGATAACCATTTATACAGTCCGGTTATCTATTATCAGAGTCATATTATGTTTAAAACACTTTATCCTAAATTATGCATTTTAGCCACTTTTTAAAGATTTATTCCAAGTATAAATTTTGTTGATATCAGTATAATTTTCTTACATGAACACAACCTTAACGATAATTCTAGAAAAATCACTCGGAACAC
>SMSQ01019459.1:0-29475 GCA_019453375.1 Ctenoplectra terminalis | reverse complement strand
AAAAAAAAAAAATGGGCCGCCACTCTTCAACTTACTCTACCCGTGTATCATAGCACACGCTGCATAATACATCTGTAAGTGGCAGCTGGCTCAAAGAACGAACAATGCGGCTCCAGGTACGAACGTGTAGATTTTAAGCAAACCGTCGAAACTAGTTCGCTCGAAGTTTGTCGTGATTCACGTATAATTTGACCTCGCTCGCAAGCCAGCCGACCAGAACATTCCAGAGATCAGACAGAGTTGACACGATTTTAGGGCGTGCACAGTTTCACCGGCCTCATTATAAATGGCCGAGACGACGACGTTTTCCAAATGAATTATTGAAGAGGATACCGCGACTGTTGAGAATATTTAAACTGGGTCGATACTTTCAGTTAGCCGTGCATCTGGTATCGACAACCGAACCGAACGCCGCGTTTTCATCCCTTCCTGCACCGCCTCGCTCTTTTCTACTCTCTCTTCTTCTTCTTTTTTTTTTCTTTTTTTTTCTTTTTCAATCGACTTTTCCTTTTTCTCCCTCCGTCTCGTTAGAAAAACGGTTCTTTCACTCGAATCGACTACGTTCCTTCCCTTATCGCCTCGGCGCTCCTCTTCATTCTCTTTTGCCGGAGCTTTTTTCTGTTTTCTCCTCGTAGCCACGGTTCACTTTCCACGCGTCGTTCCCCTTGCTCCAATTACGCGGCGTCGAGGAAAACCCTATCCCGAAGGAGACTGGAGCAGGAAAATTTTATCTCAGACCGGGATCGTATATAGAACCCGCGTATCCTCGACGAACCGGTCCCTGTTGGTTGCGAACAGCTATCACAAGTTGGTCACCGGCGACGCCCTTCGAACAGAAGAGGATTTCCATTTCTATGAAAATTCTGTCGATCCTGTGCTCGGCTCGGATTAGGATTCAACCTCGAGTTCCTGCGAAATGTAACCGGGATATCTCGATGGATACTTCGGTGGGATAACGTGAAAGGGTCGCGCTAATTTTTTGTATTGAACGCGTTACGTGATTATTTGTGGGTTTTAAGTGGTTGTAAAAGTTGGTGGCTGTTGGACAAATTTTTTTACGAGGAAGAACACAGAATTGTAATTACGATTGGCGGATGAATAATTTTTTTACGCTTTGTTAAAATCTTGTTTGGAGAAAGTAAAGAGAAGTATGAGAAAGTATGATGAAAGGGATCGATTAATCGTAATTTGTCGAGGTTATTTAGGATCACAGAATGTCACTGAGTATGTTTCATTCGAATATTAAAATTAATCAAAAGTCATAGAAAATCTTGTCATTGAACATAAAAGGTTATTCGAAGGTGATAGAGATTTTCTATTTGAAAGTCATCGGGATCATGCCACAGTCTAAGATCACACGAAGATCATGAAATACACAGAGGTCGTTAAAATTTGACAAATTATAGCAATTTAGAGTCACTAAAGTTAATTTGAGAATCGAAAAATATTGCGATCGTGAATCTTTTGTTCATTGGGTAAATTTAATTTAATTTCTCGATTCGTTCTGGATCACTCGCACAAGTGCGGCGCGGAGACAACGCTCTCGCTTTCTCGCTCTATGATTGGTCAGTGTTTTTCGTTAATAACTCGTTAACCGAGCCGAATTTGACATTTTCTTTTTAACATTTCATGTCTTTCATTTTGGCCTTTTATTTTTGTTGAATATTTACTCGTAAAATTAATTCAACAGAGTTTTAACTAAGTATATTTATTGATATCTATTGATGATGAGTTATAAAAGTGACCTGGAATGGTGTTCTTAGGTTGAAGGACTAAATCGAACTAACGAAAAGGCAAAGGAAAAGCCAGACGCTCACTGAGTGCCATAAACCAATACCTGACCCTTGCAAGGAAGGGGACCGCAACAGTATACGCGACTATTTCTAAAACATTAAAAAAATATATATACTATACTGTATAATAACGCTTATTTTTAACAATTTTGGAACACACAAAGTGGGCAATGGCTCCCCAACTGAACCTTACCGTATCAAAATATTTTGTATCATCCGTATTAAATCTACTTTAATCATTTTATTTCTTCAATCTCGATTATTACGTTAACACATTTATTTGCGATAAAAAAAAAAGAAGAAAAAAACACGTACGATAGCTCGGTGCAAAGTGTTAAATAGTAAACAGCATGCACGCGCGCGCACGCGTATGGATCAGGCCATTTAATCGCGCTCGTGCCGATAAATGCGAACAACCGGGGCAGAGTTGACGTATTAAACAATAGGTTATCAGAGAACAATGTGTGCATCTCTAATCTGCATTTAGGTTTGCAACGCGCATTCGAAAATGTCAAGCGACTCGACGCAGGTTGCACCATTGTTGAAACTAGGCGTCGCGATGCGCGCACCGGTCCGCCGCATTGTCGCTGACAGAAACTTTGATCGATAGAGTCGGATTACTATTTCGACGGGCCGCGATGGCTGCCAACATTTTCCAAATGAAAACAATTTTTTCCGGCTCCGGTAGGTTCTCGATTCTGCCGCGTTGTTCGTTGCTTCGAACGGACTCGTGCATCCATAAGAAAACGGTATCGAAAGTGTTGTTAGTAGACTGTGGAGAAATTGAAAGCACGGAAGTACAGAATGCGCGTAACGAGCAGAAATATATAAATAAACCTGGAATATATATTTATAATATTTAGCGAATAAAAGAGTACTGTGTAGTTATCTAACTTCTACTATCTAGTATTTAATAATGCTATCTGCTTGTCTACTTATGTAACTTCATAAAAATATAAATTTGTAAAAAAAGAAAAAAGAAATTAACAGTCTGTGTATTAGTATATAAAAGGTTGATTATTTATGCTGATGTTGACAGTTCGATCGTTTTGATGTTATTTTGTATTAATTTAAAATTTAAAGCAGCATCTATGAATTATGATTTAGAGTTTTGTTTTTAAATTTGTTTGATTTATTGTAATTAGTGAGAGTGGTAGGTTATTTGAATTGCATTAGGATAAAAGTTTTATACCAAGATGAATAAAGAAAGAATTGGTTGTAAAATATTTTAAATATCATTCGGTATGATTATGAAAAAAATAAGAAAAAAATTGAAAAAAGGTTCAAGTAATAAAATATTGATCGCAATATTTTATGGAAAAGAAGAAATTACATTTTTTAAAGAATTATTTGAAAATTTAAACTCCAATAGTTGAAATAAATAAACATTACAAAATACTTACATGAGCTCAATTTAGGGCAGTTATGTATAAAAGTAGCTATAATGTAGTAGTATTATAATACAGTAATATTCATGGGTTAAAAAGCAATTTTATGTTCACGGGGAGAAAGCTCGATCAAAATTACATTGAAACTTCGTATAAAAGTTTCTCTCGTAGAGTAATCGAGATAATGGAGACTGTTAAAATAGTTACTAAAAAATTATTAGCAGCATTAATAAAGAAAATTCGACTCTTCCCATCCGACTGCAACCTTTTTTCATATTTTTAAATTCAATCATACAATTTTCTCCTTTATCTCTTTTATTGACTTAACTTCCTTCAATTTTATTACTTACCACATTTAACCTAATTAATCTAAGGTCCACTTGATATTTTTCCAATAACAGTTTCAATAAGAATATTTATAATTCATTATATCTGTAATACATATTTGTAACTTTAAAATAATATACATAATATAATCGCTCAGCGCTAAATTCTATATTTTTAAACTCACATGGTTTCAACTACATTACCTCACTACCTTATTTCCTATAATTAATTAATTTGAACGACCCTCCTACACATCGTCACCAGAGAGATTCCACTAAAATCAACTTTTCAGCAAGTCCGCAATACCATTCGTACTTATATCGATCGCTCTCCTAACTTCAATATTCCCGCGTCTAACGCAGAGGCCTGATAGCATGTACAATACAATCTCCTAATTTTAATATCCTCGCTTTTAAGGTAGGGGCCTCCTAGATGCATGGTACTACCTCCTAATTTCAGTACCCCATGTCTATGGTAGGGACCTGCTAGGATGCACGGTACATATACCAATTTCCCTCCTAATTTCAATATCCCCGTTTCTAAGGCATGGGCTAGTTAAGATGTACAGTACCACCTCCTAACTTCAGTATCTCCGTATCTATGGTAGGGGTCTGCTAGGATCCACAGTACCACCACCTAACTTTAGTATCCTCGCGTCTATGGTAGGAGCCTGCTAGGATGCACAGTACATATACCGATCCCTCTCCTAACTCTAGTATCCTCGCGTCTATGGTAAGAGCCTACTAGGATGCACAGTACCACCTCCTAACTTCAGTACCCTCGCGTCTATGGTAGTAGCCTGCTAGGATGCACAGTGCATATACCGATCACTCTCCTAACTTCAGTATCCTCGCGTCTATGGTAAGAGCCCACTAGGATGCACCATGTCTATGATAGGGACCAGCTAGGATCCACAGTACCACCTACTAACTTTAGTATCCTTGCGTCTATGGTAGGGACTTGCTAGGATGCACAGTACATATACCGATCTCTCTACTAACTTCAATATCCTCGCGTCTATGGTAAGAGCCTACTAGGATGCACAGTACCACCTCCTAACTTCAGTACCCTCGCGTCTATGGTAGGAGCCTGCTAGGATGCACAGTACATATACCGATCCCTCTCCTAACTTCAGTATCCTCGCGTCTATGGTAAGAGCCTACTAGGATGCACAGTACCACCTCCTAACTTCAGTATCCCCGTGTCTAAGGCAGGGGCCTGCTAGGATGCATAGTGCATATACCGAT
Source organism: Ctenoplectra terminalis (assembly GCA_019453375.1). Taxonomy (NCBI): domain Eukaryota; kingdom Metazoa; phylum Arthropoda; class Insecta; order Hymenoptera; family Apidae; genus Ctenoplectra; species Ctenoplectra terminalis. Next base: position 24,720 of record SMSQ01019459.1, on the reverse strand, counting down.
CCCTCTCCTAATTTCAATATCCTCGCGTCTAAAGCAAGAGCCTGTTAGAATCCATAATACATATACCGATCCCTTTCCAAACTTCGATATCCCCGCGTGTAAGACACGGGCCTGCTAGTGGACTCGTCGGTAAGGTAAACCTAGCAAGACGAAACGCCCTTCTCTTCCCTTTTCCTTCCATGAACCACTAAAAATTATAGAAAAAAAAAAAGTAAGAAAGGAAAACAGAATGGATAGTTCTACGCGAATATGAATCGCAATCCAAGGGTCAAAACTCGGCCCGTATGTAACACAAGCACGGACACATCACGCGTTTCATTTTTTACGTTTTAAATGAAAACAATCCCCCGGGGTGGTCGGTTTCATTTCAAAGAAACAACGTTGGTGGGTCGGGACACAGTTATAAACACGGCGTGCAGCGGCGTGCGTATTGGACAGAACTCATTTCTAAGTTGTACAATTGCACGTTTCAGATGGAGCTCGTAAACAAGTAATCCCGGTAGATGCACGGGCTTTCCTATGCTTCCTCTGTGAAGAATCTATTTACAAAAAAGCTTATACACGGAGTGGTACACGGCACGGAGTACGCTTGACCCAGAGCTTTCGATCGACTCGTAAAATATTTCGAAATACGTGCAGCGACACGGAAATGCATCTCCAAGTGAATGTATAGAGCTGTTACGTCATATTGTCAGACTGTGCGGATGGAAGTTAATGTTGCACGTTGCTCGAATATTCAAATAGGCGCCGAAAAATGGTACAGAGAATTTAATGTCAAATTGTCAGGTATTGGAAATGGATGATTTTGAACAATATATTTTTAATGCACATCAAATATATATTTTTGTTAACACGTTGACCGCTACGGTGGTCATCGGAGACCAGAGTGCTTCAAAATGAAATGAACATTGATAGTTAATGAATTTTGAACATCATCGTCGCTATTGGAGAATACTTTGAAATAAAGTGTGCGCTATTCAACGCTTAAAAATTTTTTATTAGAAGATCAAAAGTGAGAGATTCATTTTTATCGAATCTTCTATCTACCGATGAGGCGTTCTGAGCAAAACATATGATTTCGACGTGGCGGTCAACGTGCTAAGAGGTTAAAATTTGAAGTCCTTAACCAACCTATCTTTTTCTGTCCCGATACATGGACCATCACCTATAAACCCCAAATTCATAAATTCACAAATTTCCTAATTTTCCATTGCCAATACCAAAACCATAACTTCTCGTTAACAAGACGAACTTCTATTTCTTTTTTATCTTGTGGCTGCTAAAACGGTGCGGAAGAGAGATAGGTAGCTAGATAGAGAGGTAGATAGATAGATAGATAGATAGAGAGAGAGAGAGAGAGAGAGAGAGACGAAGACAGAGAAATATAGAAAGGGTAGTGGAGAACGTTTCGTCCTGGGCCTGCTAGTGGACTCATCAGTAGTAAAGCAACAATAGTAAAGCCTAGCAGACCCGTGCCTTAGACGCGAGAATACTAAAGATAGAAGAAGGATCGGTATACATTCCGAATTTGATATTTTCGCAAAGGGCACCGAAAACTTTAAGGGGTGTCTTCACCCTGAAAAACCGAATATTAGCAAATAAAGAAAAAAAAAAAAAAAATAGCGTCATACTTAGTTCGAGGTCCTCTACAAATCAGCAATGTTTCAAATCTCTTTAATTTTCTCGTTACCGAATATTCTTTGTCAGACGAGAAACACACGCGATTTAGCGGAGCGACAGCAGCGCTCCTCTTACAACCGTGCAAATTAATCCATCCCGCTAATCATCTTTTGAGCTCTGCACGGTAAAAGGGTCGCCACGGTTCTACCACGTCCCTAAAAACTCAAAGGGAACAGTCTGAAACGACACATGCATCCCCTAAGCTACAAATTCAGCTACACAACAAAGACATCTTAACGAAACACGAGGTGGTGGCTGAAGGATGTTGAAGCCAAAACAAGCAACACGAGGATCCACTCGACGGTCTGTACACAAATCCTGTATCCTCTCGCTCCGCTGGCCGAGTAATTGTTTGTATTTGCATGTAATTATTACGAAGCTCGTTGGCTTCGGTGGCGAAGGGGTCGCGTGTTAATACGGACCGTGCCACTTGTCGTTGAGGTTGTCGCTCATTAGCATCGTTAGCTAGGCGGGTGGTCGAAAGAAAGTGAAAAAAAAACAAAAAAAAAAAAAACAGAAAAAAAAGAAGAAAAAAAGAAAGAGAAAAAGGCCAGTGGAGAAGGACAAAGTGGTATCGTAGAGGCGAATTGGAGCACCGAATAACGCGGGCGCAAAGGAACCCATGCGCCTCGCGAGTTATTTCGTCGAGTCTGCGTCTACGAGGAATATTACAAAAACGCGAGAACAACCACAGCCAGGATTAAGTGGACCGCCGGCTAAAACGCTCGTATTTAACATTTGATGCATTCCTCTGTGAAGTTTATATTTTTTTTTTCTTTTCGTTTCTCATTCTTTCGTAAGTGTCGGTACAACGCGCGGATTACACTTTTATGTCGAAGTTCCTCTCCAATTTGAAGGATATCCCTGCATTAGAGGCGTGGGCGTGTATTCCGTGGGATATAATTATTGATTTTGCTTCGCTAATTGGGTACTTCAATTTGGAAGAGAAAAGCTAATACTTGCATTTTGGAGCGAAAATTTGTGCTGCCGTTAGTGACTAGTTATGAAACTTTCTTACTCTAAAATGGAAAATAATAAAAAGAGTAATTTACTCAAATCAAGCGTACCGTATAAAAATTGTTAGACGTATAGATATTTTTTATTTTTCGTCGCAAGAGTGGTTCGCGCTTTAATCACACGAGAGAAGTGCTATCGCGCTCGTCAGTAAAATATGCAAACGATCGATAAATGCATATTTATAAAAAAACCACGAGAACTTATTTATACACCTAATGCAATAAGTACCTCAGAGTTTGTTCAATTTTTTTAAAGTCTAAAATAAAAAGAAACAAGGCCAGGGAATTAAAAACCTATCGTACAGACTATATGACTAACAAATATAGTTTTAGCTTTTTCCACGCATACAAAATGAAAGAAAAAAAAAAGAAAAAAAAGAAGAAAAAGAACAAATTTATTTCCTTAAAACAAACCTGCCTAGTATTTTTTTACCACTATGAAGAAGAAAAGATTCACAAATTTTAAATCCTTGAAGTATGCAGAAATAATGTAAACAAACGAGAATCCAGAAGTTTCTCGGATCGATAGACTCCAGGGTACATTATCATTCGGAACACACCACCGCTGCGTTTCATGCAACATTTTTCTTACAAACAACAATTCAACCCTGCAACACTCATTTTTCTGAAGAATCAACAGTAAGAAGATCCCTTCTGATTCAAACCAAGCATCTTCTCCCTTAATACACAACTGTCTCGCTGTACTAATATAATAATACACCCCGGATAGAATTACAGGAACCGAGGCAATCTTTCTTGCCGGTTCCACTGAATCTCCATAAAATAAACTCTTGCGTTCTCGCTGTCGTAAAGTCTCCCTTTGCCCGTTTCGCCTGTGGTGTTGGCGTCAGAAAAATTTTAAAGCAATGCTTCAAAGACGGAAAAATATTTCTGAAACGGCCGGAGTCAGGTAATACGACTTTGTAAACCACAAATATTGAAATATCGACAGGACTCGAGCGACAGATTTATATTATTAATTTTAAACGTATACCTGTTTTTTTTAAACGTATAATTTCAATATTATTTAACCACGCTTTTTTATATCCTTATGAAACGAGAAAAGGCAGATGCAATAAATTTAATAAACGTACAATTACGATCATTTGATCTTAAGCTGTTTTTCTCTGAAGATGAAGCTAATGCAAATTCATATTTTTTTAGAATACGGTAAAAAATGTAGAACGACGGTGGAAAATTATTTTGTGTATTTTCTTGTATCGCGTGCAGCTTTAAGTTTCCTACAAACGCATAAAAATTCATAGTTTAATTATTAGTAACTAGTGTCATTAATTTCTATGCGTACATGAGTTCTTTTTATCGATCCTTCGAGGTTTTTCTTTTTGTCAATTCTTTTGCTTCTTCAATTTATCTTCGCCTTAAATTTTTTTATACATGAATAAATAATAGAGATATCTAACACTAGGTTTATGGAACTCATCAATTTGACGCAATTAAGATCCCGTGCTTAAGTTTAACAAGTATGGGTGCGGAAAATGTAAACTCAAACTGAAATTTATATACGAAAAATGTGCTAAATAAATCTCTGCTACTAAGAATCTATTAATTAATAATAAATCCAACTAATAATATTACAAGAAACATATACCAATTTTCGTGCCCCATCTGATAAAAGCCCTTAGCCCACAATAATCGATTCCTTCCAATAGCTATATAAATTCACGCTGCAATGGAATAATTCCACCATCCTGCGGTTTTAATAAAATCCTATGCCTTTCTTTTCAACGAACAAAAAAAAAGAAAAATAATAATAATAAACGGGAACGCGAATTCCACGAACTACGTTGAATTCTAAAACAAAACTAAAAAAAAAAGAAAAAAATGTAAAACAAAGGAATCGACGGAAAAACGGGTACCGCGAAACAAAAAATTTAAGCTCCAAAAAGAGAGAGAGAGAGAGAGAGAGAGAGAAAAAGAAACAAGATAAAAAGATGACCCATGGCAGAGAGAAAAAAGCGGTTTCCGCGTTGCGACACAAAAAGTGCGTTTCACCCGGTACATCGCGTATTTAAAGCAACCAAACGAGCTAGAGCGTTGTTCGAATTCCCTCTTCGGGGACCATGCTAATTAGAGACCGTCTGGGATTCCCACATTGTCCAACGCATTTTCATATGAATATTTAAAGCAGCCAAACGAGCGGGGGAGAAGCGAGCGACGTGACGCATGCCATTGAAGGATTACAACCGATTGCTTTTAATTACAGATTATCGATCTATCGCGACATCGTTGTTCGATAATTGATTTACATTGTCGATCCCGTGTAACCGTGGCCGCGTTGATTGTCAGTATAAAAGAGCCATCGAGTTTCGATTAACGGCGATAACGCGAAGCTTAATGCGCGATATTAAATGCATAACGTGCAATTTGTTCTGACGTCGGGTCATATTTTTTTTTTCTTCTTTTTTTTTCTTTTTTCTTTTCCTTTTATTTTTAACGTTGGAGTAATGGTTTTCATTAGGTTCGTTAGCAATGGTTAACGAATGCTTGTCGAGGTACAATTTCCCCTGTTTGATCCCAGAGAATGTGCTATACAGTGGCGTAGCGCGTATTTTATTTAAGATCCTTCCGAGTGCCAGTAATTTTTCATTTACCAGAAGTGGAATATTTATGAAAAATGGAAATTTTATCGAGGAGGTTCAAAGGTGAACGTTGGTTCATCTGTAAGTTGATACAGAGGAGTGTCAATGGCGAGATATATAAATAATATATAAAGGTAGGATTCAGTGTCTGGTGAAATTTAATTGGAAAATAAATTCAACCCTGTCCGAAAGCGCACGTTTCAATTTATCACGAAACATACGTATATCGTGTTAAACAGAACAGGCCAAAGTTTTTGCTGAACGGAAAAAGAGAACGCGCGATGATTTATGTTTCGTAACTTCGTAATTCAGTTTCAGTAGATACATCTTCTTTAAAAACAAATGTTACGTAACGAGATAATGCACGAGCAACAGTCGCATCAGTTGCGTCTTATCAACTCGGCTTCGGTAACATGAAAAAGCACCGAGGTATACGTTGAGGTATTGATTGAAACCGTCCGCGAAACTTATCCCACCATCTGGTGCAAATCTAGTAAAATTCGAATTTGGTGTTTGAAAATGGTACTATGGACAGTGCTGCCAAAGGAGGAAACAGAAAAGTCACTAGTCGGTAAATAGCAAGGACCAATACCATCAACCGGTAAGAAGTGCTCGCAAAGAATGACCTACAGCCCGTAATATGCATTTTACTTGAAATAATTAAATACGATAGACGTTGAACGGTAAATGAAATTGTTATATTGAACGAGATAGATTGAAATATTTGCGTTGTAAAAAGTGAAGAAAGGAAATCGATGAATCGACTACCAGTTGAGAACTTCTCCACAATTTCCTCCGATACAGCAGAAAACTGTTCCCTACTATACCAACATCGTCCTTCGCCACTAGACTAGGGATAAAACGAATCCTCGCGGGCAGAGGGCGCAGGAATCGCGATAACATTACCCAGGTGACTCATAGGGAATTATTCGGATCAACGTACCACGTGCGCTTGCAAATATCGCGGCAATCTGACGTAACGCGTTTCGGCACGGATGCAGAAATAGAGAGGGGATGAAGGATTTCGAATTTTGGCGGTTCCCATGCGATTGCGGGAAAGAGTAATTGTCTTTGCAAGATCCACTCTTCTGCATAAAATTTCGATATATATTACATGTTTTTTATCAAATAAAAAAATTGTATAATATAATCTTCTAATTTATACTCTATTTTTTTCTAATCTATCTTTACAATTAATATAATCAAAAGAAAATATCTAGGATAAAATTAGTCTAGTATTTGAAAATTAAAAATGATACACATTATTATTCCCGTGTATCTTTTTATTAATAATAAATGTTTTCTTTTATTTTTTATTATTTTAATTGGTATCGTAATCGAACAACAATTTTGTTTAATCATGAAAATATATCGATATTATATTAGTTATTAATATAGAGGATAGGGGTAGAAATACGCGATATTCCAGTCTTAACTTCTCTTTCTTACAATCATAAATTTGTCGCAATTAGAAATGTGTGCGCCACACCAATTACAACAATACGACAATGTTTCATGTATGAGTACATTTACCTAAGGTGGGAACCAGCTATTTCCTCTCACCTCAAACAGCACACCCCTCGTTTAAAGTCACAGTTTCTGCTTCATCCCCTCTATTGTTATGTCCGTGGCGTTTCGGTGTTCGATTCGGAGCGTTCCCGTGTCAGCGAGCACGAAAACAAACAATTCAGGCTTTCTTTTTATTTATACCGCGGTAAATATCGAAACTCTGCCTCGAAACGATATTGATTTGCATAAAGGAATGAAAAAAAAAAAAGAAAAAAAAAGGAAAAAAATATGGAATCTATGGGAGATGCACTGTGCGAAATAAAAAAAAAATATTCGACGTCGAACGAATAAAAATGTGCGCCAGCGTTCCGATCGCCGCGTAACGAATCGGTATTACAAAGTTGGCCAATTTAAACTATATTACGCGGAGAAGAACCGAACGGCAGAATTTTTGCTCGCTTTTATCCGCTTCGACGAGCACCGGCTATTGAGTTTCGTAAAGTAGAAATGGTATTCATCGTTTCACCGAGCCCTCTTCATCCCTTTCATGAAACCCGCGCGCCTTCCATTCGAAGTGGCTTCCGCGATTTCAGTCTCGGACAGAGGCAAGAAATCGAACCGGAGACCAGATTATTCGATACGTAATTCGCGCGCGACGCGATTCGCTTGGACACCGAGTACGCGAGTACTCGTAAACGGTCGAGCAAATCGATGCTTTGCGTCGCTACTCGTTGCATTAATACCACGAGTTATGTCCTTCGCGAACCAATTGCGCGTGGAAAGGGCACAATCTGTGATTAGGCGAACGCTTAACCCCGGCAGAACTTTCGGACCGCAGGTTCATGCCAATATTCCTACGTCGTTTCTAAGCTGCCTCGATTGGCCTGATTGTTCGGTCTCGTGACGGTGAAATGGATAGAATATAATATACGGTATCATAATAAAAGTTATTCGTAGGATTTACTGGATTTAGTGAATTTAATGACTATTTTTTTTTTTTTTTTTTGTACGATTTATTTTTTTTGTACGAAATATTAATCCTTTGCAGACGAACGTCGCCGCTGCGGCGACACTGTAATTTGGTTCTTAAGTCGAATGTCGGCTCTACAGCGACAAACGAATAGGAGACGCTAATGCGAAGTTTCATCGACCATTTGTTTGCTTTCTATTTCATTTTCCGCGTAATTATTTACATGTTTGATTTATAATCTCGTGCCATATGAAAATTATCCTCTATCTGCCACGAATCAGACTCGACAGAGTGCTCGTCCGCAAAGGGTTAACTCTTTGCTGAACAATTACGAGTCGCACTCGTGGCGCAGGTCATGGTTGAAATACAGTGAAGACACGATATAATTTATAATAAGGTTTATTTTAAGTTATAAGATTGAAAATTAGGAAACTGAAGATACGTATAATTATTCAATGCTTCGCTTCTGACACGATGTTAAAGCAATGAATAGTTGTTAAGATGTACGAACGTTGAAAAAATCGTAAAGGAAGGGGTTAAGTTGGTTTTGTGAATTGATAGGGTGTGTCACGCTCGTGATATGGACTGTAAGTTCTGTTTTGTTGAAGATAACAAAGGGTGGTGCAACGCGGTCTATTCTTCTGTGACCCCATTTTTTTTCTTTTTTTTCTTTTTTTTTTTTCATGGACAGCATGTATTCGCTTGTTAAATGGTATTTTGTTTGCTTTTTTTTCTTTCATTTCTTCTTTCTCGTGCGTGTTTTCTAAAGTTAAAATATGGTGTGTTTTTTTTTTATCAATCTATTAATAAAAAGGTCCTTAAATGATATAAAAAAAGTAAGGTGAGGTAATTTAAACCGATCGTTAAAAATATATAGAAAAGTGTGACTTGATCTTCGGACATTAATTTCGATTATACGTATGAATTATGTGAACACACACATTTGTGTCAATAAGCAAGAAGAGATTAAATAATTTTATAGCGTCATTTAGAAAAAGCGTTACTGTTCTGATATTTACGTTTTATTTATATTTTCCTTAATATTCAATTCATTATCTGTACAAAAAGTCCTGTTCGCAAAATGAAAGTCGGACTGTTCTGTTTTTGTAGAGAAGCAGCTCTTTTCAAATAAATCGGTGCGTTTGTCTCTGTTCTGTTTACGACTCCCGAAGCCGATACTAAAATCTGCGCTATAAAACCGTTGCACGACAGAAGAACGAACTGTCAATATATTTTGGACTTCGCAATAAAAAGCAACGACGATTGATGAAACAAATAACTATAGAAACAATAACAGTGACGAATATCACAATTCATGTGACTACTGTAATTGTTTACAATGATTAAAATTGATTCGAAACGAAACATTCGTCGATAAAAATATCTCCTCCCATAAAATGCAAGCATCGAACAAATAAATATCAATTTATATGAATTTATCTATTTTACACCCTAATGAGAACTTTGTAATCACAAATTACAATATATATTAATATATACAAATATAAACTAAATATAAATTAATATAAAATAATATAAAATAATATCTTAAATTATAATAATATCTACCATAATAATTATGTAATATCTTAAATCGTAATAATATAATAATATAAATCATCTTAAATTCGACAAATCTTGTGAAACGATCTAAGTCGAAACGCGATAAAATCTAAGCTAACGCGAATCTCAAAGGAGCCCAGAGACCAAATCCATCGGAAATCGGTCCGAAATGAAGAGGAACCCGTTCACGAAATACCTGAACCAAACATCAGAGAGTCGTTCAACCCGCGGAAGAATCATCGATTACGCGAAACTAACGCGATGCACACGCGATCGAGTAGCTCTCTATCTCCGTCAAGTGGATGTTCGCGCGAGAAGCGTCTATCGTGATAACCGACCGCTCTAACGAGCCAATTCCGAGGCGTTTTCAGGTGAAACTCACCCTTGGGCGAAAATACATGGCGAACCTTATTGAAGCGTGTAATCCGGTCGCTCGTCACGAACGTAACACGCCGCATCCAAAATCCTTTTACAAGCAATTATTCGGTACGAAAAGTGTCGCTTGATGGATCTAACGTTTAATTCTGAATCGAGATCGTTTATTGTGCGTACACCTTTCATAAATATTAGACAATCTTTAATTGGTCTAAAATATACAAAATATATTTGAAGACATCTGAATTTAAGTAATTTTTGCCACAGTGTTTCTCTTTTACACTCGTATAAAGATCACTTTCTAGATCGCTTCTGTGTCAATCATAAAAATTTATATTTCAAGCGGAGGACAATTACGGGAGAAATAAACAACCGCCTTCATTCCTGGACACTCCTAATTTTATTTCTCAATACACTCGCGACTCTCGATTTTTCGACACTGGGTCCAAGTCTACAACTAAGTATTCACACCGTATTTTCCAAAGATAGATCTCTCTTCTTTCATACCCACCCGCTCACGCTCTAAACCAAACATTCGTCGATACGGTCACTCGTCTCTCAAGTATTCCAAGAAACGATCACCCAACGCGACGCTCCAACAGATCACGCAAACATCCTCTTGAAAAATTTCTCGCGCACACTCATTCTTATTGCCAGCCCAAACTAATTAAGAGTATTTGTTTCGCTGTTAGCGGTACTTAGCGGTGTTTACATTATAATCTTGATGTAAAGTTTTCGATCCGATTCCACCGAGTGGTGAAATACTTGTGGACGGTAGTGTGTATTGTATGTAAGGGGGTGTAGATAAAATAGATGGTTAAAATTTGGGAAATTATTTGGAAATTATTTGGAAATTATTTGGAAATTATTTAGAAATTATTTTAGGTATTTTATTATACGTTTAAGAAATATATAGATATGCGTTCAAGAAATTTTTGTTTTTAAAGTATGTACGATTTTTGTTCGCGATGGACAGTAGCACTGATATTTAATATTTGCTATAAATATTCTCACACGTGTGGAAGTGTGAAGGTACGGATAACAAGATGGATGAAGAATTAAGGGTATAAAAGGGAAACCTGGTAACATAGGATAATATAGATGGAGAAATGGAGAAGATTTTAGTCGGCAAATTAGATGTTAAGGCTTGTAGATATTCCAGAATATATGAGGAAGAGATGCGAAGAACGCGAGGAGCGAACAACTGAGCACGAAGATCTATATGTTAGAAGATATTACGTGTTTAAGTTCAAAAACATGCAAACGTATGGACGGTGTTATATAAATAAATAAATGCTATAAATATTTAATATTAATTACGTTAAAATATTTAAAATACTGTATAAAATAATATTAACGCAATATTTAAAATTGAATAGAATATTTATAGTATTATTATACGCAGATGTCAGAAATAATATAAAAAAAAAAGAAAAGAAAAAAATAAGAATAACTTATATTTGTAGTATATCATTTTCTAAATAAGAGAGAAATCGAAAAAGAGAGACTTGTGAATCTTCACCGATTCGATTCGGTCGCATAATCGAACAGCAGAGTTTTTCATCGCGACCGTGTATCGACCGACTACACTGACACGCGCTAGTAAAGTAATTAGACGTTATTAAGCACGTCGGGAATAAATATCGATTATGCGCTACGACCCTCTTTACTTTGACGTATACAGTCACATGCAGGACCTTGGACGTTTTACACGCTGCAATCGATACCGTGCGCGACCAAAATGATGAGAATAATTACGCGCAGTTATACGTGTTGTTAAACGTAACGTGCCACCTGTGAGTCACGGAAACGATTCTTGGTTTTGGGTTCGATATTTATTTCTTGCTCGTTGAAAGTTTTTTTTTCTTTTTTCAATCTCACGTAATGCCGTGCTGCTTTGAATAATTTAATCTATGCAACCTTGGACTGGTTTCTAAGACTCGAACTAATTATGTAACAATTGCATTTGTGCACTTCTCTCAACAAATACAATAAAATAATTCATTCGCACATTTTTATATCTCGATAACTATTGGAGATAGAAAGAAAGTTTAAATGTACAATTTGTCTATTTTTTAATACCGAATCCAGCGGTGTAAAAACTTTAAAGAAAAATTAATTCGTTTATAAACTTTTATACTTTACTTCAAGCGCTGATATCACTTCTTCAGAATGAAGGATGACCTATATGAAAAGATGCGTGTCTAATATTTTTTCAGATCTGTATCGTATCAAAATTTTATTAAAATCGACCTGTGTTAACTCCTATAAAAACTTAAAAAAAAATTAGTTCGTTTATGAACTTTAACACTCTACTTTAAGGACTGATATCGCTTCTGCAGAATGTAGGATGACCGATATGAAAAAGAACGTGTCTAATATTTTTTCAGATCTGTCTCATATCAAAATAATTAAAATCGACCTGTGTTAACTCCTGTAAAAACTTAAAAAAAAAAAATTAGTTCGTTTATGAACTTTAACACTCTACTTTAAGGACTGATATCGCTTCTGCAGAATGTAGGATGACCGATATGAAAAGATACGTGTCTAATATTTTTTCAGATCTGTCTCATATCAAAATTCCATCAAAATTGGCCGATGTTAACTCCGTAACATTCCTTGGTAGAATTAAAATAAATAAATAAATGTAGAATAAAAAAGAAACAAGCTTAACTTTGGACGCCCGATAAAATTCTGCTTTCATCGTGTTTTCTGCTGTTATTGGCAACGTGACATTCCCTTTTCCGTATTTCTCGAGGGTGACATTACTAGGTAGGAGGCACGAAGTGTTCAATAGTTACGGGTTCTTGGATTTGTAAGGCGGCCCTTGCTGCTCCGTATTATGATCCGAAAGCAGAAACTCTCGAACGAGTTTTGGCTATTCAAGACTATCGAAGGAAAAGCCCCAGTGTGCCGTTCGACACTTTGCTGCTTCTACTTCAGTCTTTTTGTTCGTACTCTGTTACGACCAGGTGTACGTGTATACACGTACAAAATAATATACTAACAGGAAGCAAGTCCAGTGGAAAAAGTGAAAATAAAATTGTAACGCCAAGAGTGTGTGAATCACGGTACGAGCAAAGATAACGATTGCGATGAAACGATATATTTTCTAGAAATTCGAAAGCTTTCCATATATAAATTTATCGAGAACTAAAATACACAGTGGCTTCGAGATAATTGTGCAGAATTTTAATCAGTTTAACGCGTTCCGTGCCGAGATGAAGGTAAACGTTTCGGCAATATTTTAAAGCCAAGCGAAAAAATGATATCGCTATATTTAATTGGAAAAAAATAACACTTGTATTAAATTCCTGATATTTTGATATTCTCTTGAAAAGTATCGCGAGCAATATTCATATTCGCTTAAAGAAAGTTTTACTTCAGCCAACTACCGTGGACCACCGATGTCCCACGCGGCATTCGACGTGTTAAAGTTATAATTCAGAAATGCTGATAAAGTTTTTGGAGTTTCTCCGGATAAGGTTAAATTGTTCAGTCGCGGTGTTCTAAATTGTCACAATTTGTCATTGCACGATGTTGCGCATTCTTTAACGGTAGAGAAGACTCGGGGATACAATTCGATTACCTCAACCCCTTGCGCTACCGTTTAGTCGGGCAAAATCCGGGACAGAAGCGTAGCGGCCGATGCTCGGGGAACGTTACTCCTAAGATTGTTTAAGTTTCGGTTCTTATTTTCATTAGCCGTTATCTATTACCGAAATTTTACACGAGTCTCACTCGTGATATTCATGTTTGACTCGAGATTGTGATCAAGAGTCTCAAGTTCTGTCACTATCAATGTCGAGCACTGAAACGATTTTCTGGATTTCATTGATTTTAAAAGTAATTTGTTTTATTTATTATTCTGGAATTATATTTGTAGGAATTAAAAAAAATTGAGAATTATTCGAAAATTAAAAATTCTTCTTAACCCATTCCCATACTTTGACGAATCTTATTCGTAATATTCATGTTTGACTCGAAATTGTGATCAAGAGTCTCAAGTTCTGTCACTATCAATGTCGAGCATCGAAACGATTTTCTGGATTCCATTGATTTTAAAAGTGATTTATTTTATTTATTATTCTGAAATTATATTTGTAGGATTTTTAAAAAATTGAAAATTATTCGAAAATTAAAGATTCTTCTTAACCCCTTGCCATACTTTCACGAGTCTTACTCGTGATATTCATATTTGACTCGAAATTGTAATCAAGAGTCTTACACATGATATTCACGTTTGGCCCGAAATTGTAATCACAAGTTAGACTCGTCAAAGTAAGGCAAGGAGTTAAGAAAAATCCTTAATTTTCGAATAATTTTAAATTTTTTTAAAATCCTACAGATATAATTCCAGACTAAAAAACAATAATTATAATAAATGAAAGAAATCTCTTTTAAAATCAATGAAATCCAGAAAATCGTTTCGATGCTCGACATTGATAGTGACAGAACTTAAAAAATGTCTCAAATGCAAGATCTAAGCTGTTTCTATTTTTATCAAATTTACCAAATCCAGAACAATTAACAAAAACTGTATTGAATATTTTCAAAAATGTAAATTGTAAAAACTTTTCAAGTTGCGCCACTATCGATTCGATATGTAACAAATTTTGTGTTCGAATGATAAGTCTCGTTAGATGCGACGTCTAAAACAAACAGTGTTCACTGACGGTGCCTTTTACACGATTTCAACCCCTCGCTGTCAGTCAGAACGAACGAAATTAACACACTCTCGTGGGACTGTAATCATATTTACCGACACATACTTCTTATGTACGAGGTGACGTCAGTAAAGTTCGCACACTATGATAACTAACCTAGAATAGGAGTAACTCTTTAAGCTTTCGAGCTTAACTTGAACAAACACTATTTTAAACATGATGACATAAACTACTCCACAAACGAGATTACACCTATGTGGCAACAAAATATTAAATTAGATATTAAATTTCTATAAAATATTTGTATGATATTAAAATAGATATTAAAATTGTATAAAAAATTAAACGAGTATAAATAAACTTATAAAAACATTAGGTTGTCCCAAAAATTTGTTTCCTTTTATCACAAAGTATTGGATGCGTAATAATTTTTTGTTTTACAATATATTATTATTTCATATAGAATTATTTTTAGAAATATTTTTCCATCTCTCGTTTAACAAATAAGTCTGCATATTTATTTTGCGCGAAGACAACGAAAGAAATTTTCGGGACAACCTAATATCATCCCTCATTGGACATCGGTGCTTTCTAATTTAATTTCGAGTTATATTTATTGTTTATTGGATATGTTCGTCGGTAAATATTAAGTTCGACGGTAAATATATTTTTTTCTAATTATTTTACGGCTTTTAAACGTTTTTAAAAATTTTACGTTCACTATTTTTAAAGAGAACGCATGTAGCTAAAGGTAAACGATCATACACGCGGAAATCAGCACGGTTCAATTTGTTCATTCTTGTCACCTATCCCGTGACACACGATTTATGCGATAAAGTTGCAATTTCACGACAGAGGTAGCGTACAACTGATAAAGGTTCAAATACCAAATATAAAATACCATCCATCAAAATATTAACAATAATAAATTCAGATCATCATAAATAATTTCATGCTTATTCGACATCGAACACTTTCCCTGAAAGTGAACGTATAAATTGTGAAACGATTAATCATGTCAATCGTTTACAGAGGAAATATATAATAATGCAGTCATATACTTGTGTTAACCCTCGTACGCTCCTCAGAAATAGTTACTTAAATGATATTAGTTGTTTATTTAATATATTCATATTTTTAGATTAATTAGATACACTTCTCTAAATCTAGTAAACAGATACATTGACTAAATTTAATAATATTCTGAATAATAACTGCGATCATATATAAACACAATGACTTAATGTAATCACTGTAAGTTACTTCACAATTTACTTACAATCCCACGCGAGGAACTGATCGTAAATACTTTAAGCAAAAAAAAAAATAATAAAAAAAATATTGATATTTTATCTAAAATATCAACAAGTTGTTTCTTACTCAACACTCAAAATTTTTAAGAAACACATCAAATTACAATACTCTGAAAAGAAGTAAAACATTTAACAATATTTAAATATTTTAAATATTTAAAAAAACATAAAATGTACCAATTTTCACCCAAGAAGCGTAGGAGGCTCAAATATGCATCTTGTACTCTACATTATACATGTATAATACAACATAATACAATTACAAATATTACTCCATAATACAAATTATATTCAACAATACAGTTTCACATAGTTACTAATAATCGTCAGTTAAACGTGACAGAAAAATGAACAAAATAAAAACTTTCTTCAAACCGTCTCCCTTCTTTCAACCAAAGATAAAATAGCGCTCAACGCACTATGTCCGCTCAAAAAATACCATTGTCGCGCGTTTTTGCGTTTCGACAGAGCTGCCTGTAGTCATTTTGGAAATCGAAACACCCGCTCCCTCGCTTTTCCCATCCATTAATGCACGTGACAGGCGTGACACTCGGTATTTCTCCGCGCTCCAAACTACCCCGTCACGTTGCAGCGATTCTAAAACCCGTGGCCCGTCTTCTAATAACGAAAATAACGGGAATCAACGGGTTTCCCTCGCGTTTTCCGACAGAGCAAGTCAGTGTTCAAGTATAAAACCGGCCGGTATCGATTTTGCGGCGGCAGAAGAACGCTTTTTATAACAGCCCCTCTACGTTCGCCAGCGCTAGCGTCGCTAGAGGAGTAGTGTCCGTTTTATGCGGCAAATAAACCGGAAATATAGATTCCATGGCGCTATGGTGGCCACGTTGCGTTCGATGCACTGACTTTTGTTAGCAAGAAAGGAATAAAAAAAATAAAAAGTGTAGCTCCGCGGTGTTGGGTACGAGGTCATTTTGTACGACTTCTCGCATAATGCGAATCACTGGTAATAGGGGTTGGAGATGTTTGAACGTATTGAAAGGTTTTATTTGTATTGGCTTCGTGTGGAATATTTTTTGTTCACGGTTGTGCGAGGAAATGTTTAATATTCAAGGTTTGTTATATTGTAGAGGTGCAAGATGGGAAATGTGAAACACTCGATGGTAATTAGGAAATTGTATGATTAAAAGACTTGACGATATGAAGATTGGAAATGTTGGAAATTTGAGTATTCTATGGGAGAAGTTTTAAAATTCTAGGGTTAAAAAATTTAAGGGTTTGAAAATTAGAAGTGTGTGAAATTTGAGTATTCTATGGGAGAAGTTCTAAAATTCTAGGATTAAAAAATTTAAAGGTTTGAAAATTAGAAGTGTGTGAAATTTGAGTATTTGAAGATTTGAGTATTCTGTGGGAGAAGTTCTAAAATTCTAAGATTAGAAAATTTAAGGGTTTGAAAATTAGAAAGGTATGAAATTTGAGTATTTGAAGATTTGAGTATTCTATGGGAGAAGTTCTAAAATTCTAGGATTAAAAAATTTAAAGCTTTGAAAATAGGAAACATAGGAAAATTAAATATTAAAAAAATTGAATATCTGAATATTTGAAAATTCGAATATTTAAAAAATTGAAAATTAAAAAATTCGAATACATGAAAGTTTCTAAATTTGAAATCCAGAAAACCACAAAAATTAAAAAACTTGAAATCTAGCAAATTTGAAAAACCATTTACTCTTCGTTAACCCTATTCAGAACTTATCTGAGAACCAAAAAAGAAGAAAAAAAAAAAAAAAGAAAAGAAAAAAAACAACCTTTCCAATTCTGCTGAACGAACCAATGCGCGATGAAAAGATTCATCAGGAACGCCTTCTTCCAACAAAGAACCACACCACTTACCAACAACACGCATATTCATACACGCCATTATCTCATCATTCTCAGACACCCGACATCTCCGACACAAACCCATTTACAAACGACGAGCAGCACGGAGCGTCGACTGAAAACGCACTTGCGAACAAAGTACCTAGATTCGAAATCCGGGTCCCAGTCTAAAGAAGCAACACGAAAGCTCCGGCTCGCTATCTAACAGCGAACGAACGCTCCTCAAGACGCGAACATCCTCAGCCACTTGGTGTTGAGTGGCGCGAGCTCGCGTGTGCGCAAGCGAACAACGAGAAACAGCCCCTGTGAATGGGAAACGGAGTGAAAGAAAGTGTGCGGAGCAGGGCACTAGGTTCTATCGACTTTTAATTACTTCGCGTCGTTTCCCACGAACAGCCGTGGCCCTGTGCGCTTTGTAAGCCTCTCGTCCTCGCCGTTCGTCTCGCCCTTAGTTCGCTCGCCGTATTCTACTTTGAACCAATATCACGTGAAGCGACTTTCGTATTGGAAACGTTACAACAAACGTTAATTTCGTCGTTCGTGTCGCTCGCCAGAAATATTTTAGTACTTCAATTTGCGCCGATTAATATTGTATCCATATTGGAAACTAGCGTTTCAGATCTGTCTTATCAATCATGCAGCGACTACTAGTGGATTAACAACTATAATCGCGGTGATTAACGGTTATTACGGATAGATCGAGTCGGTTTCGCTTCAATTTCGTTAATTTTAGTTTGTAAACTGTAACTTAGAAACAGTGACGTATACAGGGGAAAAAATTGTATGTATTCGCGATGATCGTGTAATTTTTATATGATTGTCAAGATTTTACGGACTTGATATTCAAGCGATGTTCGGATCGACGAAAATACGAAAGAAATTTTAGTAACTTTAAAAAGTATTAAAAAGGATATTGCTTTATTCTACAAACAAATATAATAATATAATATTAAATAAATATTCGCAAATAAAATAAAATTATTAAATCCATATATGATTGTCAAATTTTCACGAATTTAATATTCGAGAATTGTTCAAATGGATGAAAATAAGAAAGAAATTTTAATAATGTTGAAAGGTATTAAAAAAGATATTGTTCCATTGTACGATAAAAAAAATGGATAAATAAATAAATATTCGGAAATGAAATAAAATCGTACGATTCATACATGATTGTCAAAATTTCACGACATTAATATTCAAGCGGTGTTCGAATCGATGAAAATAAGAAACAAATTTCAGTAACACTGAAAAGCATTAAAAATTATATTGCTCAATTATACAAAAAAATATAGTAATAGGGATAATGAATAAATATTCGGAAATGAAATAAAATCGTGCGATTCATACATGATTGCCAAATTTGATGAACTTAATATTTGAGCGGTGTTCGAATCGAAAATAAGAGAAATCTCAGTAGTGTTTAAAAACTCCGATAATATGAATATTGCAATAGTTAATTTCCGATAAATACAAGTTTCGGGATTAAAATTATCGCTACTTCCTCGTATCAGGAGATTTCGACGACGGTCCTCGTGAATATTTCAATGTTGGTTTAATATTTAATTACACGGCACAAACTGGATAGAGTTGCAATATGCAAATAAAACGGCTTTAACGTAATATCGGAAACATCGCTGAACTTTTCAGCGATCATCGCTCGAGCGCAAACACCAATTATGCTTCGCGTAATTTCCCGAATTCTGCCCCGTGCATACGTTGAATTTATTTCGTTTTATTCGCAATCTTCATTCAGAAATTGAAATGATTTAACGGTTCGGTAAATTTGCAGCTAAATTTTCAAAATTCTTATTACGCGAAATTCGTCTCGATGCTCGACAGCTAATAAACAATAACGCAAAAAACAAAAACAAAACAAAAAAATGATAGCGTTGTATATAAAAGAAATTGAAGATCATATTGCAAATTTACTTAAAAAGAAGACTTGGAAAAAATGGAAATTAAAATAATTTGACAAATTCTGACGAGTTCAAAGCAACCCCTAAAAATTGCAGGGCTCAGAGCAAGCAAGCTCGATTCCGACAAAAAGACGGTGTATAGTATACTATTAAAAATATCTAATTTGAAACACACAATTCTATCCCAGTAGTTCATGACTTCCCAGTTAGACCTATCGGAAATTTATCTCTGCTCTAATACAATTACAGTTTCAGGCGTTAAAAATAATAATCAGCTTATAATTAAGTACACATTAACAAAACAGTGACTCGAAGGAAGCACAGTTACGTACAATATTGAACTTTCCAGTTAAGCCACTTGGAATTTCAATTGCAGAACGAATAATTTTTTAAAAATTTGTTCTAAACTCATATATCGACGTTTTGATATCATACTACTTTAATCGCACAGCGGGGGGTGTACGCCCCTCTGAACGAAAAGTAACAAAAAATCAGTCCGACGCGGAACCCGTTAAAAATCATCGAGATCCACGACTTTCTAAATAATCACAAAAATAATTAATTACATTAAACGTCGGCTTTCTAAATAATTACCAAGAAAAGTGCCCCGTGTGGCCGACGCTAAGGGTGGTACCGCATCAACTAATAACGAAAATAATCGAGATGGTCACATTAGGTGGTTCGCTCGGTATACAGACCAAAAACAATTGATTGAACGTAAAAATCTTCACCGAAAGCAATTTTCGAGTCTGGGTCAACAATATATTCATCGTACGACCGCGCTGTCGTTGTCGATCGACGTTTATTTTGCGGTCAATCGATGACGTCACTGAATAGAATGGAGGATATTAATATCCCACGGTTAAAATTCAACGGTAAGAGTAGTTAACTTTTCGAAATTGAGTTTTTCCTCGCCCTGTGCCGACAAGGGTCACGGCGCTTCTTTCCCCGACCAAATTAACGACGCGTCGATGGAGCTTCGAGTTATCGGCACGTAATTTGATGAAAACACCGCTAGACAGAGATTCTGAATGCTCAAAGCCTTATTAGACGGTCGCTATTGACGCGTTCCAGAAATTTTCATTTTTATGCACGGCGGTAGCTAACAAACACTTGCGTTGGCAACTAATTCACGGTTGCGCGTGCCAAAATACTACACTGTAACTCGCCCCGAGGCGAGTCGCTTGAAACGAGAAGACCCGGTAGAGTTTTCCGCAAAGAATTTTACACGGATGTGAACTCTGTGTTTGATTATTAATTATCTCGTAGAGTGTGGTACATTTAAAAACAGCCACTAAAATTGCAACTGAGATACCACTATGTAAGAATTAAAATAATTTGAAATTGAATTTCGATGACCGAAATTATGAAATCGGAAAGAAGAGCTTAGTTTTTCGGAAAAGTTTCTTAGCGCAACGAGCGACTCGCAGAGGATATTTTTATTGTATCTCGAGATCTTCTGAAAGCGGGATATTTGAAAAGTTTAAAGTCGTGTTATTTATTTTTCAAAGTAAAGTTTCTGTTATTTACAACCAAAGAATTTAAGCTGAGTTGATAATTAATTTAAAAACGGAAACTGTGTTAACTGTAGTTTTTTACTATTATTTTTCTCAATTTCCTACAATTACGCGATCTTCGAATCAAAATTTCAAAAAGTTTCATCACAGATCTCAGTCGACCTGCGCGTCTTTTTATTTCCCCGACAACTGTCTATCGACGTGCACAACGCGTCGTTGACGACTCTGAAACGAAAACGTCTCGACGCGCGTTGCACGTCTTTCCGGCGCAAGTGGTTGAGGGAAATGTTGGAAAGAACAATGATGTTTGCGCTGTAAACACTGCGATTATACGGGTTGTTAAATTTTAATTATTTGGTTAAATAAAATCTGGATGATATATGTTTCAAGAAACGAGGATCCAGTTGCAGCCCTCGGAGCTGCAAAGGCAGCCAGTGGGCTCAGAAGGCTTACACCACAATCAATGCTAAAAGGGATGATCTCTGAACGACTGACTTGAGCCGGGGCAAACTGAGAACTTGCAGCAGAGGAAAACCGAGGCGAAGCTTAGCGAGTATACCTTAACACTTCGTGTGCTTCTATTTTTGGAACCAGAAATCTTGAAACGAAGTGGGTGTCCTTTGGCGAGGAGACTTCTTTTTTGTACTTGTATTTTGTAGACTTACTGCCTAAAATACTCGCCAAAAATTATGAAACGGTATTACAAATTTTTTTCCCAAGCTCAGCTAAGGGTAAGTCTTCGTTTAAGAGATTTTTTATAATACTTTGTACAGTGATAAGTAGACGGACTACAAATTTAACACTGGAGCTACCTAAGTGGTAAAATTATACCGCTCGTAGCTTCTCATAGAAGTTTTATAAATTTACCGTGGTACGTTTTTGGAAATATCTCGTGGGTTTTTGTAGAAGATAGGGATAAAGGTCTGTCTCTCATTAATAATAGGTTAATTAACAGTTTATTAATAATAAGTAGACTTTAATCGTTGGTAGTGCCAGTATCAAAGGTCTAAAACTGCATAGAATGCAAGTAACATAAAAAAATGTGCAAAATGTCCAAACTGTAGCGCTATTTATAATATCTGATAAGTATACTTTAATCGTCGGTAGTTCTAGCATCAAAGGTCTAAAACTGTATAAAATGCAAGTAACATAAAAAAAATGTGCAAAATGTCCAAACTATAGTGCTTTTTACAATACCCGATAAGTAAAATAATTTTCTAACCAGATTTTACTATTTACTATATTCTAAAACATACAAATTCATACAAAAACCCACAATATACCGATAGCTTTATTTCCCGGGAAAGGAGATGGGAGAGAACCCATCTCTCTATTTCTATTACCTCTCTCCTCTACCTTTCTTATTCTTTCCTCTCGCCATCTTTCCCTCTTTTCGATAATCACATCGATAAAAAATATTTGGAGAAAAAATAATTTTGTACAAACTAAACAACCCTGTATTGTGTCACATAAAAGGCTCAATTATTTTTCAAAGCACTTCGAATCTTCACAATCATCGTAACCTATACCAGCGTTACAGCTAATCAAACCCGCGTTCTTTCCACCACTCAACTTCGCATCTCTGCTGAAAAACACTATCTTCAAACAACATCTAAACAAGAAGAACCCATAGAACAGAACCTTACAAACTTGCATCTTCGTTCGTCATATTCGAACACAATTTCGTACGTTCATCCACTGTTCGCGCGTCAATGTTTCACTGCTTTGAGTCTTACAAGAGAACCTCATTTCCTGTTAATGACCAGAGCCTGTCATCGACGAGACGGTACTAATCTGGTCCACAGGGAAATTCCGGACTGGTTCGATTCGCCGTTGGTCACGCATCCCAGATACACCGAAAATGAAATCACAGACGTTTCTCTGCGATACGCAGGCAGCGTGCACGTTCGCGGCTCGATTCCTCGAATCCTGGGCTGCGCACATCCGTTTCCAATCGACGATTAGCGGCTGTGGAAATTTATACGCGGATGTTGTACAAACGCGGCGATTGAACGGACTGGGAAGTTCTGAAGAGGCTATTAATCATGCACCATCGACGAGAACATTAGACGGAGTTAATTAGAATGTTTGAAGATACTGCTTGTTGGTGGTTGTAGACGGAGATAGCTTGTAGGCGGATCTTCGAGAGAAGTTGTTTTTTAGTTCAACCCTTTCAACCCTCTCTAGTCTGGTTATAAGAATTTTTTTTCTTTTCTATTGCACATTTTATGTAATTTGAGATTTAAGTTTTGTAACAACAACGGAATTAACAAGGAAATCAACGACTTGTACTTTAAAAACTTTTTTAAGTTTCGCAGGAATACTGTGAATAGTTAAACTATTGTTTTGGAATGCAAAAAAATTATAAATGATCAGGATTTGTTATGTATTTGGTTAATCTGCTTTGTTTTAAAATAAAAAAAAAGGTTGAATTATGACACAAAAATTGTATGAAATTTATTTCCGAAGAAAATGAAACTTAAAAAAGTTTACCAGTGCAAAGGGTTAATACTTGGTTTTCTTTTTATTTTAAAACAAACCAGATTAATCAAATGAATAAAAAATCGTGACAATTTATAATCTTTCTTTTCCCTGCCAAAATAACACTCTCAGCTTTTACATTAGTCCTGCGAAACTTAAAAAAGTTTACCAGTGCAAAGGAATGCAAGAATGGGTCTACTGTCGACGCCTCGATGGAAGTGAAAAAGCTATTTTCCATGGCCGCGCAGGGTCTTATATGCAGGAGTTGTGTGATATAAAAAAGATAGCGGTGGCCCTTGGTTTCGTGCTAAGTCAGAAGAACTTTGATCTTCTGTTCTAATTTGGAATGAGTAATTTGATTTGTAGGCTGATCGCGGTTATCTGTTTCGACATGATTCGGCATGTATACCTAGTAACCAACACTGTAAACCTCGTAACGCCACTTTTGAATTATCTTCTACTCCTTCACGCCACATTATACAAGTACCAAGAGACTCAGCAACACGTCGCGACCTTAACATCGCGGATGCACTTCAACGTGACATTCCTCGACGTCCAACATTGTGATATTGAATTACCCTCGCGGTACGATCACCAGGATTTACCGAATATTCGCATCGTCGGGGAATAACAGTGATATGCTCCTAATAAAGGTAATTGAAGGCAAAGCGAGAACGTTTGAACCGAGAATCGTAGTCGTCGAACGATAATTGTCGAATATCAATCGATACGGTGCTCGTTCGTCAGCTCGAAGCGCTCTCTACGCCGGATGTTCTAATATTTACTCTTCCATCGAGGAGAGCTATCGAACGAACTCGATGACCGATCTCGATCGATTCCTTTTTGCTAAATTTCGAGGAGACACGACTAGGAGGAATATAGTAAGAGCGCTTGCGACAACTCTGTTCGGAGTTTTTTTTTTTCTTTTTTTTTCTTTTTTGAGCTTTTATAAGTATTGGATTTTGAAGGTTTCACACTTTCGGTGAAGTACAAATGGGAAACATGGCGCCTGTCGTGTTGGATTATGTGTTTTGTGGTGTATTTAGAATATGTGAATTATGTAATGAGTATTATGCGCTTTGTTACACTTTACTGTGTTTAATATCAAGTTGAAAATTGAATACGATGTATGTATATAGGTAATCACTAAAAGTATTTGGCCGACTTAAGTATTAACCTTTCGAACTTGTTATAATATTGTATTATTATATTATATTATATTATACAATATTATATTATATTGAATATTGCATTATATTGTAAATTAAATT
>SMSQ01019458.1:9719-21018 GCA_019453375.1 Ctenoplectra terminalis | reverse complement strand
GATTGATCGTGGTATAATTACAGTAATATAGTAATAAAATTTAATAATACAGTGGTAACTAAATAAAATAAATTTTTTTTAAATATAAATACATTATTTTGTAACTTTTAATTCACACACAGCCATAGAGGGTTAAGGGTGAGTTGGAACCTAGTTTTTAAATTTATAAAACACTCGAAACTTGACGCGTTCGTCTTATTGTTTAACAGGAATATTTTGTTTTAAGAACTGAAGCTTCGGTCAAATTTTCGCATAGGTCTTTATTAACCAAGATATAAAGAAAAAATATCTAGTCTAGATTCCTGTTAAGGGTACCCTCTCATAAAACTGTTACAAAAATTGGTAATTTTCAGGATTTTATTTAACTCTTTGCACTCGAGAGGTGACTCTCACTCGCCACTTGGATTAATGCAGCAATTCGAATAGCGACGACGAATGTAACTATTTTATTTCAACGTTTCGTGTATTTTTACATTATGCAAGACGTGATATTGAATCTTAAGCTTTGTAATTTTTCTTCGTGCGATATTTTAGGAAGAACTCGCCGAAATGTATTTTCGGTTTCTCAGGATAGGTGTCGTAAAAATATATTTTTTGGCTCCTCGCTGTCTTCGTTACTGTTATTTGTTTCATTATATTTAAATGTCTTATTTATAACGTTATGAATTTGGTCTGAAAGCAACGTAAAAACAAACTAATCCTCACTGCTGCTAATTTCATTTTTTGGCTCAGTTTTTCTAACTACTAAAAACGGACCAAATTTAAAATAATAATTTTAAACAGAATACTGTCTTATAAAGTGCATCATAGATTCGAACATCTAAAATGTAAAGAGAAAGGATATCTACTGATAAAGTAATTGTTGTCACTTATCAGTCACCATTCGAGTTGCTGCATTAATCCAAGTGGCGAATGTGAGTTGTCTCTCGAGTGCAAAGGGTGAACAGAAAGTAAACAACATACAATTAAAAAAGTTTTTGCGCAATATTCGAGCTTCTTTGGAATCACGAAACAAATTTTTCAGGCAATTTTTATTTTATGTTACTTATTATAGACGACGCTATCTGCCCTAGTGATCATCTGTGAAAAGGATAACTCCTTGTTGAATTATCTAAAGTCAAGAAATCAAAAAGATAGTTCATAAGATTGTTCGTGGAACCATGTACAATCGTGTAAAAATTTTTAAATCTCCAATTTTGGCAGATGTTTAAATAATGAACTTCTAAAAAATGAGTAATTTTAGTGAAAAAAATTTTATAGTAAAAAATTATTCATTGAAAAGTTATTATTGTACATCATTCCACAGAGAATGTAATTCTGAACGAAATGCCGTAACAATTATTAAAATAGTTTCATAACTTTTTTTCTTAGACATTCTACAGATGATCAACTTCTTCTTTTTATCCCCAGAGCAGACAGCACCGTCTATAATAAGTAACACAAAATAAAATTTGCCAAAAAAAATTTGTTTTAATACTTCGAAGAAGCCTGAATGCAGTGCAAAAAGTTTTTTAACTCTCTGTTGTTTACTTTCTTTTAAATAAAATTCTAAAGATGACCAATATTTATAACAGCTTTATAAGAGGATACCCTTAAAAAAACACTAAGATCCGAATTTCTGAATTTGATCTATTTTTTTTATCGACTGTAGTGCCGAATGTATACTAAAAAGTCTATCAGAGAATACTGCTTCTGTTTTATACCTTTGATAATAAAAACCGATCGTTCAGCATTCATAAAGCGACTTCCTTAAGGTATTCAAAATACGCACCAGTCAAACATTTTTTGAACACGCTCCGAACGATTCATTATTTATCCATTTTATACATTTTCTTATCCAGGTTTTAAGAACTTCTTCGAAACTCGAAACTCTCGAAACTTGAAGTGTTGATTTTGTTCTGTTGATGTGTACCGAGGTTCCAGCTGTTTGAAGACAGCTGAGAGCCGGACGACTCACGCTTCGATGCTAGTTCGCGACATTTCGACCAAAAGCTTGACCATCATCCTCTAAACATCGTATTCGTCCGATCGAAGTACTGTGCGACACTTTCCTGTTTCCCAGATTGAAATTTCCACTACAGGGCTCTCGTGTCGAGCCAATTGATGCGATAAAACAAAATTCGCTAAGTGATCTAAAATCTTCTTATTGTAAAGACTACAAAAGTCGAACGTACACATATATATTTATAACGTTATATTATACATATAGAATTTAACCCTCTATAACCCAAATTGTGTCTGCTTATCAGAGAAAACATTACGATTGCTTACAGTTTTTTGCTTTGATTTGAAAAATTTTAAAGTAATAATTGCTGTGGATGGATCATGGTGTTGCTACGGTAATACAGTAATCAAATTTAATAGAACAGTGATAACTAGATAAAATAAATTTTTTCAAATATAGATACATCAGTTTGTAACTTTTAAGTCACACTGTCCCATAAAGAGTTAAATTAAATTTTGTATTTTCGCCGATTACAATTCTTTTTCATTTTGAAACAAAGCAAATTAATTAAATAAATAGAAACTCAGGAACATTTATAATTTTTGTTTCTTTCCAAAAGAATATTTTTAATTTTCACAACAGTCCTTAAGAAAATTCAAAAGTGCAAAGGATTAATGGTTAGAGCAATCGGCAAACGAAAGATCCGGATTGAAGCTCTGGTCTAATTTATTGATGAACAATTTCAATTTACAATTTGTCGATTCCTCAAAAAGGTAATAAATATTACTTCCAGTCGATGGATCATGGTGTCGCTACGGTAATACAGCAATCAAATTTAATAGAACAGTGATAACTAGATAAAACAAATGTTTGAAAATATAGGTACATTAGTTTGTAAGTTCTAAGTCATACAGCGCCATAGAGGGTTAATATAACGTACTAGTATTTCGTTGCGAAACCTCTATCATCAATTACTGTCTGTAAACGTCGCCGCATGAATAGAATATTTTTTCAACCGAAGATGATGAAATATTTTCTCGTTTTTCGCCTAGTTTTGTTTCAAAGTCCCTTTTGTTTGTTAACCTTCTATAGCCCGAATTTTGTCTGCTTATTGGAGAAAAAATTCCGATTGATTACAGTTTTTCACTTTGATTTGAAAATGTTTTAACTAATAATTACTGTAGATAGATCTTAGTGTCACTACATTAATACAGTAATCAAATTTAATAGTGCAGTGATAACTAAAGAAAATTAATTTTTTAAAATATAGATACATCAGTTTGTAACTTTTAAGTCACACGGTCCCATAGAGGATTATGTTACCTTCTTACATTTTCGATTTTGTACAAGATTGCGTTACTGTACTAAAATGTTTATGTTTTCATTCATTTTTCTGCCGATTTTCATTACCAATATAAGTGCACGCTCAATTCTGTAAAATTCGCGAAGAGAAGAATCCAACTTAATGGCAACTTATTAACACATTGAAGACGGGTAACAAGATTTCTCGTGTTTTGTATTTCAAATCTTGAAAAGATGAAAACAGGAAACGACGATGTATGAAAGGTTACTTTTGAAAAGTTATCCGTTCGGTTCAGATTTTAAATTAAGAACTATGTTTAAAACACAATTTATTCTCGAAAGTATGTAACCAAGAATTTATTCGATCGTAACTTCATTCCCTGGTAAATTTTACAGAAACAAGGTCCCGTCGTCAATGTGTTAAAACAATCATAATTAAAAAAATTATCGTTTGCTTTAATATTTATAAACATTGTAGCACTTCCTTACGGAATATTAGGCTGTCTCATATTCCGTACCTTTACCCTATACGAACATATAAAGTTTTCTGTAGAACAAGCAAAGTAAAGGAACGTTCCTTCGAAATTCAAATTTAGTTGTCCTTACAAGCCACAGGGACTCTACTCAACGAATGGTCCATAGATATGTGAGAGAAAACGAGCCTCGGGTGGAACCATGATACATTGCTTACCCTATGCCGTTGCAGATAATCGCGGCTCATTAGGCTGGGTATTAGCTCATTAAGCAATAAACCTACCTAGCCGGCTAATTGGCGACAGCCCCACTCTCTTCCGGTTCGGTCGCTAGCGATCAGAGAGGAGCCCAACCACCGTCGATCTTGCCAATCCCCAAACTGTATCGTCCGCCGTAAACGGGTTCCTCATTAACTTCTCCTCCTGTACTGCTCCCCTTGTTCTCTTTTTCTTCGGTTTCTCCCTCTTCTTCGATATCATTCCATCGTTTGTTTTGTTCGTTCATTGCGTGTCTGCATGCGGATGATGTATTTTTGTTTTTCTTACAGCTTTGTCGTAGTTTAACATTAAAATAGAGGAACATAGAATTTTTTTTTTTTTTTTTTGTTTTTTTTTTTGGTTAGTTGTTGGAAGTAAGCTGTTATTATGGTTATTATGTTGGTTTAATTTCGTAATAAGGGAGACTGGAATTTTTTATTCTTTTTTAATAGTATGTGAAACAAATTGGTGTTTCTTTAATATTGGTTGGATTTTATAATAAAGGAAACTAGAATTTTTTATTGTTTTTTTTTTTGGTTGCTGAAAGTAAGCTGTTATTATGGTTATTATGTTGGTTTAATTTCGTAATAAGGGAGACTGGAATTTTTTATTCTTTTTTTAATGGTATGTGAAACAAGTTGGTGTTTCTATTATATTGGTTGAATTTTATAACAAAGGAAAGTAGAATTTTTTATCCTCTTTTTTTATTACTATTTGAAATAAGTTGCTGTTATTTCTATTATGTTTGTTAAATTTTATGATAGAGGAACCTACGATGTGTTTTATACCATTTTTAAAGCAAGTTGTTGTTATTGCTATTGGTTAAATTTTATAATAAAGAAAACTAGAATTCTTAATTCTTTTTTTAATACTATTTGAAATAACTTGGTGTTATTTATATTATATTAGTTAAATTTTATGACAAAGGAACCTACGATGTGTTTCATTCTTTTTTTTCTAAATTGTTTAAAAGAAATTGCTGTTATTGCAGTTGCTTGAACTTTATAATAAAGGAACCTACGACGTGTTTTATACGTTTTTTGTTCTAAATTATTTAAAACAAGTTGCTGTTATTGATATTGCTTGAATTTTATGGTAAAGGAACCTACGATTTTTTATTTTTATTTTTTTTAAGCTATTTAAAACAAGTTGCCGTTATTTCTGTTACATTGGTTGAATTTTACAATAACTGAAACTAGAATTTTTTTATTCTTTTTTTCTAAACTATTTGAAGCAGGCAGTTGTTATCAACATTTTCAGTGCTATGAATACATACATGAGTTTCGAAAAATTGTTCGCCATGCATTGTGAATTCATTTATCTGTCGTGTGCAATCATTCGAAACACGCTATGAACTCATATGCGCGTCCGATATTATTGTTGCTCTTATGCAAAAATATGAAAGCAAAAGCAATAGCAACGGTTCTATTTTTTTCCCTTTTACCCTCTTCCTCGATATTATTCATCTGTTTTGTTCATTCATTGCGTGTTTACATGCATGTACTGTAATCAAACTTCGAGTATTAATATATGCTTTTTTTTTTTAAACAAATTTTTCAATCTGCATGACAGTACTTAATTCACAAATTAATTTTTCCAAATTTTGTAATACAGAAAGCAGAGCTACCATCTTCTTATCGAGAGAGAATTAATTAATTGTCTGATCGATGGGGTAATATAAGAAAAAATGATGAAAAACATCTTAAAAACTAACATATTCATTACTCTTATAAATAAACATTCACTTCCTTCAAAAGAGGCACCGAATTAATTTGCACATTTAACATATTACTTTTCATCGGTTATGAAACCTGTGGAATTGTAAGATTTAACTCGTACTATTTTATATTTTACTCAAATTTACTAAGATATGGTAAACTTTATTTACAAATAACAATACACTATGCTTTTATCAACACTTTGTTGGCCGCACATTTTTCGCATCGCCTTTAGATTAGCGGCGGCAATATTTACACAATCGTTCCTAGCATAATTATTAATAAGAAAAGAGTTAAGATCACTGTTACACTATTTTTAATGTTTCTTCAAAAATAGCATCGGTATGTATTAATATACAAACATCGAAATGACGGCAAGAAACTATTTCGAGAAAATATCTGTACAAAGTCACACGAACGTGACAGTGACCGTCAATGTGTTAATACAGGTAACCCTCCTATAACACGGTAGATAGGTTCCTTGAATATGGCGTGTTGTACGAAACAGTGTTATATGAGACCCAGAGCCACTACAAAAAGAGCAGTTACGTTCCGAAAACTTATTAAAAAGAAACATTTGTTTTTTCAATTCCATGTAAGAAACTTAATTTCTATTAAAAATATAAATGTATGTATAATACAAAACGAAAAAAGGGGAAAAAATTATTTTCGTTTAATTTAATCTTAATTTAATACATTTTTTTCTCATCACTACTCAGTAGAATCAAACGAGAACGTTTTTTCGGTTGAACGATATCACCTTCGCTTTAGCAACATTCTTCATTTAGATTTTTTCCACCTTCCATCCTCTTTGAAAAGCGTGTAATGTTTGTTTGTATGCTAGTTCTTTTAAAGTCGCATTATTTTAAGGTACTTTAGTTTTTAAATATGTTAAACAAAAATCATGTTATCCAGTGCTGTAGAAGTACAGTGTTGTACAAAGGTTTTCGCAATTTTCTTATCGTGTTAGAGCGAAACAGTGTTATAGGATACCGTGTTGTAGGAGAGCTACCTGTACTTACGAAATTAATCACTGTGGTGCCAATCGATGCCAGGTAGCTACGTGAGGACCACGGCGATTTGGCAACGCGGCGGTCTTTCCATCAGGTTCGCACGTTTTGGAAAGGACACCGCGCGAAGTCTCGTTTCTAATTAACCTTCAGGAAAGACAGAGTTTATGACATATACTCGGCTATTGAGGGCGAAAAGAAAATACAGACTAATTGCTTCGAGCAAACGGTAAAAATATGTTAAGGATCGAACGCCTTTTCCCTAATGTCTATCATAAACTGGCCAAACCATCCTCACGTATTGTTCCTACGGACGGAACATACCCTTTCCACGGAAACCGCGCTCAGGGCGCAATGGAAGGGTAGCTGTCAGGTTAAAGAAGCACGTTGATTGGCACATTAACGAATGTGAGCGAAAACCAATTAGCGTGCTTGTATGTGCGTCGCAGCGTCGACCGTGTTTGGCGATGATTAACACGTTCCCTGCCAGACCGTTTTTTGAAGATTTCCCGCTCAGGCCGCGTGGGGCGTATGCGCCCCACGCTTTACATTTGCATTATTTTGTTTCTGGCTTATGCCTTACAATAATTAAAATAGCGCAAAAATCATAATTATCAAGGAAAGGTTGTATAGTTTAACATGCATAACACAACAAACCGATAAATTTATTTTTCTAGGAATTAGTTTAACAAATACCTGGCTGAACATTACTATGCCAAGCAAGTTGCATCCTCGCATATAATTTTTTTTATCACGCGTATATAAGTTTAAAATATAACATTTTAGTTAAATTCAAGTTTGTATGCAATTACAAAGGGATGTTATGATGAACTTTGTTAAAACATGGCAAACATAAGTGTGGTTTATCCACACGACTATCGCAGAATGTTGCAACTTTTACAGTACAGTTTCTTGCCGATTGGGAACCCAAATTTTCAACATTTCTTTCGTAACAAATTTTACAGCGCCTTCATATCGAATTAAAGTGGCCTTGCGGAGAAAAAAAATTGCACATCACGCCGCGTGGGGCGAATACGCCCCACGATTAAACGAGGGCATAAGCAGTAGTATTAAGATGTCCATAATTGACTGCATAATGAATTTTCAAAAAATTCTTCATTTTACAATGATAATACCAAATGGCTTGAACGGAAAGTTCAGCGTGGGGCGCATACGCCCCACGTGGCAGGGAACGTGTTAAACGACGCGGTGGAATCCAAACGAATTATTGAATTCCCTTCGTATGTGTTTAGTGGACTGTATCTAAGTTTGTATCCTTGTCGATGTACAAGTATCTATGAATGTGCAACGATGTCTCACGTTGTCTTGCTATGTCTAATCGAAATGTATAAAAAATGTCCAAGAATGTCTAAAAATGTCTAATGTATCCAAAATGTCTAAATGTCTCAGAATGTCTGTCGGGGCGCATTTTGCACCTCGCTATATAGCCACAGTTCCTCCCTTCCAGTACGCCCTTGGCATGCTATTTTCTGTAAGGGGAACTGTGTCCATCTTACGGTGTAGGTAGGCCGCGAGTTGGCAACGAGACCGTCTTCTGGTCGCCACGTGGTCCTCCAGGTTGGCGAAAACAGTTTCGGTCACGCCAACCTACCCTCTTGGTATTTCCCGGTTTATCACATGGCACCGCTACTCGGACCCAAAACTTGCACGTGCCATCGATAATCTGCAAGCCAGATGGCACCCAAGAATTAGCTGTCTCTAGCCTGTCATAAACCGTGATGGTTTGCTTTAGAATCGTTGCTAATTATTCGGAACCGTTCAGGACCGAACAGTGCTTCCTTGACCTTCCGAGTGTCATCGTTCGGAGACTCGGAAGCGGAAAACAGATTCGCCTTAGCTATCGTTCGGGCAAGGCTGAAATAGATTCGTTTTAGCCAGCGTTCGGGCAAGTCGCGCAGATCCATACTTGCTATCGTTCGGGCAAGCGGGATTAGAGATTCACATAAACGCATACAGTTCCGATCCTTAAGCTTCACTGAAGTCGACAATCGCCCGCGGTCGACGAAGCATTCATTTCACGTATCGAAATCGAGCAACGGGTGCTAGCGTTCGAGCATCCAACGTGTTGGGTCCCAAGGATAGGCAATGCTCGGGAGGGTCACTCAACCAGCCATCTGGTTGACACCTTGTAGTGGCCTTTCCTGCGTAGTCCTTGGGACCTTTAATTTATGGCACAAGTGAAAATTCTTCCTACTCCTGACTTGGGGTTGGGGGTGTGCCCCGATTGGCACAACTCAGAGAGGTGGCAGTGCTCAGCAATGGAGCTGAAGACCCCGGAAAACACAGTGGACACCACCCACACAGGGTCAGATATAAGAAGCTAACAAAAGTGCCAAAGAGAGACTATTACTATTTTTTCATTAGAACAACAACATTTACTGTACTCTTACCTTGCCATATCGTAACTCTTTATTGTATTGAACTCAAATAAATTATTTTGTTAAGTTTGATTATCGAGTTGATTGAATTCTTCCGCGTCTTACACTAAAATAGACTCCATTGTGATTAAGTTAACATTGGAGGTGCAGCGCCAGTAAATTCGCGAGATTACGGTTGCACACGTACAGGAGGTTGATCAACAACCCTTTGTACGCTCGAAACACAACGCCTTGCTCACATTTGTAGAAATCTATCGTTCGGGGCTTCTCATCGTAATCGAATAGGTTACTCGTCATTAATTTGACGGGTAACAGTCGCGAAGTGTTCGTGTACCAATTTGGTTAAGTCGGGCCTTACAACCCCGACGAGTAGGCACTGGCTTCCGCGTGAACGCGACGCGACATCGCGCGTACAGTCTTGGTCCTGCGTATCGAGCAGGGTCAAGCATAAGCGCGCGCGAACACTTAACACTTTACCAATGGGTAGTCTATTAATCGGCTTTTTGCAACCAACACTCATCGACCGGGAGCCTATTAATCGGCTTTTTACAGGTAACCTTTATCTGCCGCTTCGTGCTTACTGCTAACATTATGAAAATTAAAAATTTTATTAAATTTAATTACCTTATGTAAGAGTCGCCAGTACCTGCGACGGGACGGCGCCAGTAGATGGGCCTCTCGAGTGATGGTGTGAATGTATTTATGGTTGCGAGTGAGACTGATCCGGGTATGTTTGGAAAAGTGTGACCGTGGACGAATCTTGGGTGGTCGAAGGTGTGTTAGCGAAGAGTGTCTGGGTTACGTTTAGGGTATGTCTGAAACTGAGAAACTGGGCCGTGGGAATGAAGTCTACGTGACTGCGTGATTGGAAGGAATGTATGCGAAGATTTTGAGTGCGAGTGAAAAAGGGATGTATGTGGAAAAAAAGATAGAGCGATTGAGGGATGTGCATTTAAGCGAGTGAATGTTCGGGGCGCGAGGATTTTGTTGTAAGAGTGCCGTAAGGAAAGAGAGTAGCGAGGAGAGCCGTATATTGATTAAGAGTATTATTATTGTTGAACTTCAGTTATTATTATTTAATAAACCAAATAATTCCTACGCGCCAGAGTTCGATTATTCTGACAAAGACTTCCGAAAGTGTTAGTGACTTACGTTCTTCCGTTTCCTTTCGTTTTACTTCCGTTTAACTCTCCTCTTTGTCTCTCTCTTTTACCCCTTACACTTACAATAAGAGAAACGATATACTAAACACTCTCATGAATTTCGATTTAAAAACAGAGTTGCAAGAATAAGCGCTTATATCTCCGCACGATAACCAAAACCGAGCCGGTGTTAGCGATGTATCCGCGCTCGAATGAACCGGTCGTTAAAGTGTTAAAAAATCGAAACCAGTCTTCTGCAACCTGTGTAACCAAGCACTGACGACCAACCACCTACTGATTACTCGTAGAAAATTCTAAAACGAAAGAAGAAAGTACCAATTAAACTCCCCCTTGGACTTACGTCACAGAATCGGGCAACGAACGTTTTAAGCTATCTAAGAGACATCAAATTATACATAGAAATTGAACTCAAACTGAAAAAGTCGGTAATTACCAAGTAGTCGATGCGGCGTTAAACTTGGGAAAAATAATACTATTGCAGGAGGACTAATTTTAATTCAGTGAATGCAATTTGTCGTTTAGAAGTACGTGTATTAAGTTGCTGCGAGAAAAGGTTGTTACAAGAAACTTATAAAAATTGTAAAAAAATATTTTTGTCACTTTATTATCGATTAGGAATTCAGAGAGATTTTTATAAGCATTTGAAATCACTAGTGGTGTAAGCTACACGAGATACTCTTTCTTAGTCTCTATCATTGGTAATACGCCCCACCATTGTTTTTGTTAAAAATAAGCGTTATTATATAGTATAGTATACATATGTAGGATCATGCGGACCATCAAATGACAAAACACCCCCTGGTATTTTGAAAAGTGAATATATTTAATAATGAAGAAATAAGAGACAAAACAGAGATATTATAAAGACGCCTTCGAAACGCACTTCTCCACGTCTCGACGAGAACTAACGATTATTCGTGCTTCTCGAAAGTCGTCAGCACGACTACAATGTATCGTCTTTTTGACGCTATGACGTCGTTCGGGCCGCCTGGACCCGTCGCCAGACAACAAACGCGGCCGCCGAACCTACA
>SMSQ01019456.1:71330-109668 GCA_019453375.1 Ctenoplectra terminalis | reverse complement strand
AAAAAAAAAAAAAAAAAAAAAAAAAAAAAAAAAAAAAAAAGTAATAAAAAAACAGAATACGTCGGTTAAAAATGTTCCTGCTTCTCGAAAAGGAGTATTTTTCAAGATGACTTGGAATTTTGACAGCTAGCGTGAAGTCCATTCTGATCCAGTATCATAAGAGGATCATCGCTCTCGAGGGGGAAAAGTACGACCTTGAGTACGAAGTCGCCAAGAAGGATTTCGAGGTCGAAAAGTTTTCGATGCACAAAAAAACAGACGATGCTGCAATTAACAAAAACAGAGAACAGAATTTTTTTTCTTTCGTCTTATTTATTTTATACCGTGTTTTTTTTTCTATCCTTTTGTTCTGAATCTTTTTTCCTCATTAGTACGCAAAGACTTTTTGCTAGCGCAGCGCTGATCATAATACTTATCACAATTGTTATTTCTTTTTTTTTTTCTCACGAAATTTAAGTTTCGGCTGTTGTTACTTTAACGACGTTGAATCGAAGCATCAGGCTGAATCATCTAATTGCATCAATTCTAACGTAGTACTCGCAAATATTTCTTTTTTTACTAGTTTAGAACGTCTTCCTAGAGCGTACGTAATGATTAGAGAAAGAACAAAAGCAGGCACGCGTGATTCGTAGAATCGCAGCCAGTAGATGTCAAGTAATATCGTAACGCTGATACCTAGATCCTTTCTTGAGCGATTTGACGTAGAACAACAATTTTTTCTTTTTATTTCGTTTATTTGCGTGTAGGCAACTAGACCTTATCCACCTTCTGGCGCCAGTACTAGTCCGAAAATACATTCCCTTCATTTTCCTCTAGACTCGCTCTTTTTTTCGTGTCAGGTTAACGTTCACGCAGTTGTCAGCTTCGTGCTTCTTGCTTCCAAAACACGAGAATCTCATTCTCTTCTATTTCCTTTGATTCTTTATCCTTTCCGCGATTAACCCTTTGATACAGTAGCGTTGTTTGTATTGATTCTCGACAGAAACCAGTATAACAGCGACGTCAATGGTAAGATTTTTATCGAACAAAGACTCTTATGACCTAATATTTTCGTAATCTTTTTTTTTTATATAAGTAGTAAGTTTTAATTACGCGACGAAGGTTGACCGAAATCACCCTTTTATTTTTTCTTGTTTTCATTTTACTCATTTTGCTCTCCATTCTGTGAAACTTTTGTTCTTTTAGCCGAGCTCCAGACGATCTGTTCGGCATATTGGAAAAGAGTATACGCGCTCGAGGGCGATAAGTTTGACCTCGAGAGGCAAATTAGGTTGAAAGACTTCGAGGTAAATACGATCGGCTCGCCTGAAGAAAGCCTAACGAGTCTCGTGTACAGATTATTTTTATCTGGCCTCCCACGTGATTCTTTTTTGGATTTAATTTAACTTTGCTACGTCTTTGACCATGCTACGAGATTGGTCGACGTCCCATATACTTCTCCCGGTCGATGAACCCTCGAAATTTCATCCTGATATTTTTTTTCTTTTTTTCTTTTTTTCTATCTCGTGAGAAATTCTCGAGGAGTTTCTTTTGCATCCTCGATCGAATCTTTCCATCTGATTGTACATATTCGTTTCGCTGCGACGCGGTTCGTTTCCATTGGATTCGTCGATCGTTACGGATTGAAGTTTCGAGGGAATCTAACCGGAAGCGTAATCTCGTGTATCGTTTCGATACAGATGGAGGACGATAGGACAATTTCCATCGAACGAAAAGGAGAGATTTCAGAGCAGGTCACGTTCGCGTCAGTTTCTCGAGGGAAACACTACCGGGTTCAGCCACCCGACGCAATTAGGCATTCGGCTTTCGCGCGAGTTTTATTATCACACGAGCAGAACGAGAGAGACGTTTTCAGAAACTGCATACTTCTGTGGATGTTTCGAATAGGCGGAGGCCAACGAAATTACAGAATTGCACGCACATCAATTTTAGTATTCTATGGAAATATTAAAAAACTTAAACGAAAATTTAAATCTCTCTCTCTTTCTCTCTTCTTGCCTCCTGGCTATTTAGTGAAAGTAACGTATCACGAGTGAAAGATATCTGAGAGACACTCCATGTTCTTTGTAGACGATTTGAAGGAGATTTGCCAAATGTATTACGACCGCGTCTACCTTTGTGAGGGTCAGAAGTGGGATTTGGAGCGTGAAGTTCGGAAAAGGGATTATGAGGTACAGGAGATAAATAAAAGAAAGCAGCAAAAACGTTGAACAATGCGAGGAGAAAGAGAACAACCGTCAGTCGCACGTTTCTTTTGTGCAACCCCTCTTTGACTTTCTCTCTTCGCGTTGTCTCTCGTTGTTCTACCCTCTTTCTGTACATATGCGTTTCTCTTTGAGTTCTTTCTCTCTTTCACGATGTTTCTCTTGGAGAACACGTTGAATGGTTTTTGAACAACCAAAAATCGAACAATGAAAAGAAACGAGTGCGTTCTCTTTTTTTTTCTTTTTTTTTCTCTTTTTCTTTTCTTTTTCTTTTCTTTTTTTTTCCTTTGCTTTTCTCATTTCGATGGTGTTAGATACGACCATCTGACTCCATACTGTATAATCTTGGTCAGTCCTGTTTCGATGATCTACCCACCACATTTTCGATCCGTCTCTGTTCTTCCAAGTTTTTTCTTCCGGTCACCGAACTCGCGTCAACTCCCCGGTTAATACGAAACAGCCTATCATACTTTTTTTCTTTTTTCGCGTGGATATGAAGTGCCGCAATTAAAAGCATTTTTTTTGCCTTTTACTTTTTAATCGCTCTTTTCTTTTTTTATCTCTTTTCTATTTTATTTTATCTTTTTTTTTTTAGCGATTCGTTGTCAATTTATTCACCATGCCTTCTCTCTTTTTTCGCCACCTTTCTTCTCTCTCTCTCTCTCTCTCTCTCTCCCTCTTTCTTTTCACATTTATTCTCTATAAACGTATAGGTATGTTTGTTACTCGCTCTTTTACAATAAATCTCTTTCTATCTTTTCTTTCTGCCTATGATCACTTTTTCTCTTTTCTTCATTTCTCTTTCTCTATCTCTATACTTCCTATCTCCCTAACCATATAACGCAGATATAGGCTTCCTGAGCTTTTTACTAACTCGCCATGGAAAACAAAATAAAAGCTTCTCGCGAGATTCGAATCAGGGCTGGGCAGGTTTATGGAGGAGACGTTTGTCGGGGTCAAATCGATCCACGTATCGATACGAGTATAACTTCTCTCGTGTCCGTTTGTTCGTTCTCGAGCTCGCATCTCTAATTGATCCGACGATTTTGCCAGACGATCGTTTTGACACGATCGAGACCGTAGGGAGTATTTTTGTGTGGACCGCATAACGCGTTCTCGCCGAGAAAAAGAATCGTGAAATGAGAAAACCGCGGTGTCCCAACGATAGAACAGTTACCCTCGACACTTTTTTGTTTTTTTATTCCAATTGTTTTTTCAATTTTTTCAATTTTTTCTATCTTTTTCTCCATCTCTTATAATTTTTTTTTTTTTCGTAAAACTTGTACATATATTGTCAAGGAAAAAGAATACATCGAAGGGGCCAAGAGATCCCTTTTAGTCTCACGCGAGATTCAAACGTGTGCGTGAGACTACGCGCGTGTGTGTGCGCGTGTGCGTGCGTGGGTGTGCGGTGCAAAATCGGAAAAGTCAAAAGGAATAAAAATAAAAAAATTAATTAATAAACGAAAGGGCAAAAAAATAAAGAAAATAAAAAAAATCGTATTGAATCGAATCGCCGCCAATCGGCTACCACTGTACATTTCACGTCTTCTTCGTGTTTTTTCCTGCTCGCTTCACCATTGTCTTTTTTCTATTTCTCACTCTTTGTCTTTCTCTGTTGGTGATTTCGCGTCTTTCACGTCTCTCTTTTTTCCCTTTTCTTTGTTTCTCTATTTCGATCTATCTCTGTTACTACCTTTTCTTTCCTTCTCTAGCGCATCGCGTGCTTAATTTTTAAAATGTTATCAAAACTGCTGCTTGTTCTTTCCTCTAACCGTGCATGTATGCCTTGCGATACCTACTAACAATGTTAAGGAATTTTTTATGAAATTCGTATGTAATTATAAAATAATTTTTTAACACAAAGTCGTTCGATTATGTTTGAACTTATACGAAGTGTGTTAAAGTTTCCGTATATTATTTTTAAACAAAGATTTTCAATCGAATACCAAAGGAATTGACGGTAACAACGAATTAACCGACACACGTTATTCAATTATTCTTTATAAAATTTTAATCGTTCTCTATCACGATACACGTGCGCACATATTTTCTTTGGCTGGGCTGGTATCTAAATTAACAGCATGGATGAATTTTTCACGCTACAGTCACGCTAGAGCAACGCCAATACGCATTGCAACTATTTTTTATTAATTTCATTTCAACCGAACGGGTATTTAATCGAGGAAGAATCGATCGATATATACAATAAAATGATTCGTTTTACTTTCGTTTGAAATTAAATTTCATTATGCGTTATTACATCGCGAAGGGGAAGTATGGCACTTCATATTCCCTGCGAGGGATGAAAAAGAAAATATGCTTTACCATATTATTACACGAATATGGTAATTTTCTTAAAAATTCTTTCCGTCTAATTGCGAGGAAATGGTCATTATTGATAATCAAATTATTACGTGTAAAATATAAAAACGTTAGGAAACGTTGAAACGTTCGATCAAATTACAACATTGAAGTTGAATTCGAACAAGAAACAGTAGGTACGTAGAGCGAAACCCGCCTTTTAGAACTTTTGTTGCCCCTCTGTTGAACTCTACCCCTAAAACATTTTGATCACGTGTTTCAAGAGAATACTCGTTTACCGTATCGTATGTCTCCTCCCGAAAATGTAGATAATCAAATGTTGGTTGTATGTTTACCTCCTTTTCCACGCTTATCTATCTCTATTCCATTGTTAACTCTCACGAAGGTGGACTGTCTCGAGACCAAGTGGATAGATCACGAGACCGAAGTGCCATGCTGTGAAAATTCTCCGGGCTCTACCCTCGCCCCCCTTTTTTTTATGTCACCCTTGTTTTCGTCTGATCAGCCTTGTGTAAATTAGCTCCAACCCTACGTCTGTCAATGTAAATTAAAAGAAACGATACGAGTTTTTTTTCTTTCTTGTTTTTCCCTCTGTTGTCCCGTGAAAGAGACGTGAAATTAAACACGTACACGCGTCTACGATGTCGCAATGGGAACGAGCAAAAGTGATTTTGCACCGATTCGCACGCACCACCGACTGTCAGTGTCCTCTTGTCATGGTTTTCAATTGGGCCTGTAAATAGCGGATCCTTTCTGGAGGAAATCTGTTCCTCCCTTAAATACCTCTGTTTACCAGTCCTTTTTAATCGTTTAAAAATCAAAATACACAATGTCAAATAAGACATAAGTTTGACACGTCTGAGAATGACACTTTAATTCAATAAGATGTCAGACGTATTTACGATGGGACATGGATCAAGTTGTTTTCCAATCCAGAGAATTAGAGGTTCGATGAGTAGCAAGAGGAACAGAATTCCAACAGTCCAGAGAAGGCATTGTAGTGGACTTTTTACTTTTTTTTTTTTTTTCTCTTTACCCACTGTGAACAAAGAGCTGATCGTGACCAGCTCTCCCCCTGATTGGCCAGAATGAAATTCACATCCTATCATCGCTGATCCCTTCTTTCTCTCGAGCCCCCTATATCCTTTCCTTCTTTGTTTCATTCTGTCTGTAATTCGTCAGTTCTCTCTCTCTCTCTCTCTCTCTCTTTTTCTCCATTTCTCTTTGATCGACTTGTCTTTGCTTTCTCGTCGACGGTCGTAAAAGGTGAAACGAAACGAGAAAGGAAAGACTCGAACGTTTCTGGAAGAGGGAGGAGAGAATCCGACAAGTGGCTTTCGGAGGAAGTTTTACCAGAAGAAGCTATTCAAAGACACTAGAAAATCAATTTGTTTGAAAGACTCTTGAAAAAAAAAGTGGGCACTTTTCAGAAGGGGAAACCTTCATGGTAAGATTGTATTGGTTGAAACGATTGACTGAGAGCAGAATTGACTTTGATCTGTATACATTATTAATTTGCGTGATTTCGCTTCACCGAATCGAACTGTGCCGTTGACATTAAATAATGACACAATGGATGAAACTTATCGTGGTACGGTACAATTTTTTTCTTTTTTATTATACTCGGTCAATGTGTCACGAACATGAAGTTTTGAACTATAAATTTGTCGGTTTTCCCCTGAACAGCAGCTATCAAAACTGTGTTCTTGTGTTCGATGTAAAACGAAAAAACGTGGCTTTTACTTTTAATTGTCGCATCGAAATAATGCGTTCATAACTATCACTAGCGTTTAACGTTCAATTTCCTGCAACGATAGCTTTACTTTGCCCAATTTGTCTTTGTTCAATCTTTGTCTGCGGGAGTTACGTTGAGAAGGCTATACGTGTACAAGTTTGATTCCAATCGCTGGTCCATTTTGACTATTTTTTTTTTATTTCTCTTTACGCATCAACCTCGTCTATACTTTTCCAACGCAACCTTTCCTCTATTCTCCGACTACAAGCATTTTTTTCCTCATCGATTCCTGTTCCATTACGGTTACCTGACATTGCAGTTAATCAGCAAGCCAATTTACTGTCAATCTCGACTCGTCGAGTGGCTCGTTAACCGAATATCTCTGTATTTGCTGCAAATCAATGCGTAACTCCTTGTCCGCCTGCTTCTGGCACGCAGATCGCATGCTAATTTCTGCTCGAGTACCATGTTCTCGTACTTTCGTCCATTTAACCGATTGTTGCTCGATCGTTTTTCAATGATTTCATCGATGTAACGTTCGCGAACGCTTTCTTGGTTTCTGTGCAGTGTTGTGTGCATTCTTTGTTTTGCGACTGAATGTGTTCACTGTGATTAAAAGAAACACTCAGATGCTTCTTTTGCGTTATAATTACTGTCCAAAGGGACGAACGTTCCTTCCGCGAGCACGAGTTGTCTCGTTCTAGGTTATCATCGTGGAACGACTGCCCTTTGGAAATACGTTCCTCAATTCGAATACCATTCGTTCAATCGGTTTCGATTCGATTCGATTCGGAAGGGTTCTCAACGAACATTTACCGAATGTTTCCCGAGGGTGTCGTTCCAACGATCTCCTAGTGATTCGCGGTGAAAATTCGATGGGCAATACGCATGATTATAATCTTTATTCGATTAGACGAAACGTAAAACTAATGCAATCTTCGATCGCTGCAGATCGCGGACTTGAACAGCCAAGTGAACGACCTTCGAGGTAAATTGTAAGTAACCCGTTCGCCTAAATCCTTCATTTTTTTTTACTTTTTTCTTCTCTACACTACCGTCTTATCGTTATCGTTTCACGAATCTTTTGTTCTTGGATAATAACGTTCCGTTAATGTCGTTAGCATGAAACCCACGCTGAAGAAAGTCTCCAAGTACGAGAACAAGTTCGCCAAGCTCCAGAAGAAGGCGGCCGAGTTCAACTTCCGTAACCAGCTTAAACAGGTTAAGAAGAAAGAATTCACCCTCGAGGAGGAGGACAAGGAGGTAAGAACGATCGTTTTCGATAATACAAACCGATACTCTAATTTTTCACGTAGACTTTTTCCC
Source organism: Ctenoplectra terminalis (assembly GCA_019453375.1). Classification (NCBI taxonomy): domain Eukaryota; kingdom Metazoa; phylum Arthropoda; class Insecta; order Hymenoptera; family Apidae; genus Ctenoplectra; species Ctenoplectra terminalis. The sequence goes on along the minus strand of SMSQ01019456.1, from coordinate 102,078 downwards.
CCTCCCGTCGATGGTCTCACTATTTTGACATTTTTCTGTCTTTTTTTTTTGTTTTTGCTCGCGAGTATCGTTATCAGTTGCATAGAGTTCACGGAAATACAAGACTCCGTGATCGAGATGTTATTATCGTTTGCAGTTTTTCTTTCGCTCGTGTACGATCGAAGTTTCAATTAGTTTTGTATTTCTTCGAACCTTTCGTGATACAAAAGTCGTGCTTTTTTCACTTTTTTCCACGCAAACATTTTTTTCTCGATTTTTTCGCCATGCGACGGGTGGGTTTGTATTCATGTTTTTTTCCAGCCATTTGAGAAAGACAGTTTTTGTGGCTCTGGTTTTCTTTCCGTGTATAAAACCCAATTGGCAGGTTTTTTTTCCTTGTATCAGTAGTATTTTGTTTACTTATTCGAATGTCCTTTCATGGAGATCAATCGATTTATCCCGCGTTGATTTGTTTTTTTTCTTTTATAACATCCATAAAAGTTTGCTAGCCTGAAAAAGGTAGAATGTCATACGTAAAAAAAAAAAATAAAATAAAATAAAAGTGTACCGATTGATCTCCCGAGAGGGACCATATTTTTTTTATCCTTTCTCGTATATGTAATACCCCCAAGTAGTAGCGATAGTTGACTAGGCAATTGTGTTGTTCTCCACAGCCCAAGAAGTCCGAGAAGGCAGAGTGGCAGACGAAGAAGTAGATTTAAAAAAACATGAATTAAACGTAAAAAGAAAAAAAAAACAGATAAAAACAACATACGCGTATACAGGCAAACGAGTAATAATAATACAATATCGAAAGAACTTTAATGCGTACACACGAAATATCACACAATCTCCGTGTAAATCCACCGCGAACACAAAGGTGAAAATGCCGAGAAAATACCTGGAGGATACATTTTCGTTTGTTACCTCCTTCGATTGTATAGTTTTACATTGATCAACGTGGCCTGTTTACTACTTTCCCTCGAACCGTTTGTAAACACTCGTGCATATTTTAGTTTATTTTATTTTATTTATTTTTTTTTTTTCTTAGATTTTGTTGTACCTATATAAATCATGCCTCGTGGGTTTCGCGAGGAACGAGCAAATAATTGATTGTACGAATTATTATTAGGTTTTAAGCCAAGGTTCTTTCTCGACTCGATTAATCGGTAATCGACGAAGTAGGTTGAAAAAAAAAAAGAATGCTGTGTCAATAAACGATCGAAGAAAGTGCATGTTAAACGAAGACAAATACTTTTTCTCGAAGATCACTACACTTACGTTTTCTATCATCTCTCCGGCAGCTTATTATTTCCTTGATATTTTCTTTCATTTATTTTGCACACGGAACCATACTCGATCTCGCGTGAATATCAAAATATGATCGCTCTCTGTAAAAACGGGTGAACGAATATTCCTACGATTCTATGGAATATCCGATAAAAATGGTTCGAGTGTTATCGAGGATCGTTCCGTTCTGCTCCATTAATTTGTTCTCGTAGCTATCTCTGATCTCTTTTCTTTGATCCGTCTTTGTACGTTCGACGACGATACCAAAGGTTATTCGTGAGATCGTACCTAATTTGCTTTTTAACCGCGTTCACCTTCGTTTCCTCTTTTCTTCTCTCTCATTTCTAACGCCATTTCGCAAAGACCTTGGTAACTGCGTAATAAACAGCCAAACCGCGGTATAAAAAAAAAAAAGTAAGGAATAAAAAGAAGCGATATATGTATAAAAAAAAGGAAAAGGTGAGAATGGCTTGCAAAGTATATTTAAGACTCACATACTTTCTTCCTCGTTTCGTACGTAATCGCAGAAGCGCTTTACTCACAAGTGCCTTTACACTATTCTCTATCTATCTATCTATCTATCTATCTATCTATCTATCTATTTCTCTCTTTCTTTCGCTCTATTTCTCTCTTTCTATCACTTTCTCTAATTACTCATTCATTGATTCTGTCCGCATTCATTTCGTTATCTTCTGTTTAAACTCGTTAATTCGCGCCGGCTCTTTCATGCAAAGTACTCCCGTTTAGGAAATGATTGTCGCGCGCTGCGCAACACGTACAGAGGATACATTAAAACGAACGCCCGCTGTAAAAGTGTCGCGCGCATCGGATTCAATTAAAATCTTTCCAAGATGCAATAAGCTCTTTTGCAGCTTGCCTTTACCGCCATCGTTCGGCTGCCATGCTTCCAGGCTGTACGTGTGTAGGATTGTTGTCCCGTCTAAATTTTTATTTCCAACTATGCATCGATCCTTCGTCGTAAACTTTGTTCTAGACTTTTAGAAGACTTACAGAGAGAAGAACTGATGGGAAAATATTTCAACTAACTTGACTTTATAACATTTACGGTGATCGATGCACAGTTCTGTTACGCCACCATGGTCGAACGTGACTCATAACGCGACCGAAAGAAACACGATAACGAATCGAGGACTTCGATCGGTCGCATGAATCACGAACGATTCGTTAATCGTTAAGTTATTAATTAGTATGTACGCTCTAATAATTGTCCATGTCTTATCTGTTGACTAATGATGTTGCTCTTGCATTATGTTCGCAGAACGCGTCAAAAGATAAGGTAAAGCTTTAAACGATCAAATCGTAGATCGGCATGCTTCAGTAGGGGAGAGTGTGCGTGTATTAGACAAGATATAGATTACAGGGATGGTGTGAAAGAAGGAAGCAGAGGAAGTTATAGGATTAGATAGAAAAAGCTTACTTTCCTTAACGATACGAATCGTGATAGTCAGTTTGGCCGTTAGATTATTTTTTTGTTTTTCTTTTTTCAAATTTCTTCCTATATTTTTTATCACCTTTTAGCGTGTAAAATTCGAAACGATCAGCTCATCTTTTTTCTTCTTCATTTTTTTCCCATACGGACTCTTCTCTCGCCACCTTTTCACTAACAATTTGCACGGCTTTTTGGATGACGATAACGAGAGAAGGTCGATAAGTCATCGTAATTTTAATCGGGAACCATTCAATTGGCGATACTTTTTCTAAAAATTCGAAACTTTAAACTGAACGTATTGAGAACCACAACTTGTACGATATACGTATACGAGAAGCGTATGACAGACGTACACAAATATGGTAAATTATTTATAATTTACCGCGATCAATTTTTTACGCGTTCACATCGAATATTTCCGTGTAAAAATGTGACATACGTGTTACCCTGCTTTGCGAAAGTTTTCCATGGCGCTAACCCTGGACCTGGCGTGTGTAAAACTGACCGAGTTATGATCGTAAACTGCTACCTTCTCACATGTGTTTTCTGAATTTTGCAGAAGAAACCCGACTGGTCGAAGAAGGGCGAGGAAAAGAAGGTAAAGGAAGAAGAGGTGGAGGCATAAAGAGAATAATACTTGCTCTCGACGTTTTCGAGAAGGGATCGTCCATCCATCCATGCATCCGATAACATCTCGACGCAACAAACTTCCTCATTATTACTTCTTTTATTATTATTTTTTTTTTCTTTTATCATCGTTTCAATTAACTTAACGTCTACAACTCCCGAAATGCACGCAGAAATCACATTGTCTATATGTTTCGTCTACGATGATTTCTCGATTCAGTATCGAGAATTCACCGAACATCTTTCGTGTCCAGGTTCTATAATCCAGAGTTCAGAATTTTGTGACTGACCAGTTTTTTTCTCTCTCTCTCTCTCTCTCTCTCTCTCTTTCGTCTACAAGATATGTATATATATTTTTTTAAAAGAAACAAAACCCAATACCGTTCACGTTTCCGTCTGTCAATGTTTTTTTTACACGTCAATCCCACTGTATATGTTGATGTAATACTCTGTGAACCGGATCAAGGGAGAAATGAAACGTAATGGAATAGCAAGAAAGGGAATCGTTATTTAAGGTTTATTGTAAAGCAAAATATTTAACGACAATGAAATACATTGCACCAGTGTGTTCATTCTCCTATTTTCCACGATCCTCGTGTTCTTCCATTGTGATTTTTTATGTTCCATGTTGTACGTTTTGTGATCGAAGACGTCAGTTTTAAAAGAGAACGAAAGATTTACGTATAGGTAAGTACGGTGCAGAACGTACTTAACTTTAAACCTAGCGCCTTCTATTTGTTTCGATGTTAGAAGAATCGTAATTACACTCCTGTTATAGCGGAATGGGCGTTAAAATTAAGCGGTTTAATATCGTTGTTAATTCCACGAACAGCTCAATTACAACGCGATTACCAGTCTTCGTGCGAGAAATTAAATTTTTATCGCGTTCGAACCTTTGCTCCTTGAAAATACTGTAAACCCGTCGAAGAGTCAATGAGGCGTGTCGAATGGTAGAGCGTACAGTGAAGCGTTCTACCGGGAAATTTTACGCCACGTCTTATAAATATCGACGGTACTCTAAGAAACTAAACTTCTGCGATAATACGGGCGTCGCTCAAACAGGGAAAAGAGAAAATTGTCGATACTTTGTTACTAATTTTTTCAACGAATACTCGTTCGTGTGCTGCACAAAAAAAAAATCGATCGAAAAAATTTAATTTCCAACCGAGGTATAAATACGGTAGGTTCGACACTGATCAAATAACGCTTAATTACGATTCGCTATGGCGTAACGCCAACAACGCTTTTCTACATACCTTTGCTATAATTTGTACATTGTTTACGTTTCGGCACAGCACACTTGAATCGAATAAAAAATAACTCGTTTTGAAAAATAACGTTATTTGTAACAGCTTGATTGTTATTATAATTTGTCAGCCAATTTTTGATTCAAACTTTACACCTCTGTTCTTCGGTAAACGAGCGTCGAGAATAATTATATATATTCACGGGTCCGGAGCATTTACGGCGTGCACACAAAGCTCATTCGTTGGACGCGCATCGATGTTGAAAATCACCTGGCGATGTTTATCGTCGCACAGCCATTGTTTAATTATCTTGATAATATTCGCTATCGCAAATAGTCATTGATTTACACTATTGAACGACCTCGCTCCGAGGGAGGATCGTGCCACGTGGCAAGCTCTTGAACGTTACATAAAACATTATTATCGTTGGCCTGGACGAATGATATATCTATAAACGACGCTTTAATGCGACTACATTTGCGAAATGTGCACGATGACCGTAAATCACGCTATTTAATGCGTATGTCGTCGACGCGCCACGCGGCAGGAAATGTAATTTTATCCCGACCGCGCGCCCCGCGTCCTGTTGAATTAAACAGGAGTACCCACTCGTGGAAAATAAACGTTATTACGGTTTTTCCTGAATTTTCCAATATTTAAATCAGCTGCATTTCAAACGACCGCATGAACAGTGTGTTCGTATCAAAACGTAAACAATGTTCCATCAAGAAGATATTTCTGTACCAGCAACGCAATTGTTCTGTACGTTTGCATTGCAAATTTTGGCGGGGAGGTAGCTTCATGCGTTGTTCCTACAATAGGATGAACCACCTCCCGAACCAACGCCGGAACCTCCAGCGCAACCAGCACCTCCGACACCTTCGCCACAACCGGAACCAACACCATCCCCAACACCTGCACCTCCAGAAGCAGCTCCAACGCCATCGCCAGAACCACCAACACCATCACCCACGCCATCGCCAGTACCTCCAGCCGAAGGAGCACCACCAGCGGCTCCTGCGGAAGGTGCTCCACCCGCAGAAGGAGCACCGGCACCTCCCGCGGAGGGTGCCGCACCCCCAGCTGGTCAGTATATTAATTCCATATTATTTACAATAATGATGATGTTTTTTAGTACGTATCGCAATAATGACTTTCATCGAGATCATATAACGTATTTTATAATCTTCGTCGTGATAACAACGGGACCAAGTCGTTCCGTCGAGAAGAAGAGGAAGTCCAGAAGACAAGACGCTCTTCGTCACAGTCCGTTCTTTTCATCTTAGATTAGAGTAGCGTTAGTAACGTAAGATGCATGTACTTGTTCAGAAGGTGCACCGGCAGCTGCACCCGTAGAAGGCGCGGCACCACCAGCGGAAGGTCAAGCGCCACCAGCTGCTCCTGCGGATGGAACAGCGCCGCCACCAGCGGAAGGTGCGCCGGCCGCACCTCCTGCCGAAGGTGCACCACCAGCGGCAGGTGCACCTCCCGCCGAAGGTGCACCTCCTGCCGAGGGTGCACCACCAGCGGAAGGAGCGCCGCCAGCGGAAGGTGCGCCGCCTACGGAAGGCGCACCCGCGGCACCACCCGCAGAAGGTGATCTTGTCACAACTTTTACAACTTGTTTGTAAATGATTCCATGGTGTCGTCCTTTTCGATTTAACCCTTTATTTGTCACTGCAACGTCTAATTTTCATTCCACGCTATACTCGATGATTAATGACAGTAACTCGCGAATGTCCGTAATAAGAATTCGGCAAGAAACTAAATGTAAATTTATGAAGGCGCACCTGCACCAGCAGCACCACCAGCCGAAGGAGCTGCGCCACCTCCAGCGGAGGGAGCACCAGCTGCAGCTGCACCAGCACCAGCCGAGGGTGCTCCAGCTGAGGCGCCAGCCGCACCCCCAGCAGAGGCTGCACCAGCACCCGCGCCCGCTGAAGGTAATTCGCTTCTTTTATTTCCATTACCTCTAACGATTACGTATTGTTTATTGCAGGATTAATCATCTATTCTCACCATTTATCATAGAGAAAAACTGGGCTACTTCCGCTTTCGACTTTTTCCTTTTTTTTTTTTTTTAATTTATCTTTGCTCGTTTCTCTCGCGAAGCATAGCTCGCTCAGCGATTTTTATCGTTTCGATAGAAATGGAAATGCAGCATGATCATTTTGACCGTTCATCATTCTTTTTCTCTCGTTGTTATTGATTTTTTTTTCTTTAATTTCGCCTTTTTTTAACTTAATTTCTAGCTAAGGTAGTTTTGCTTTTGAAAGTTACAATGAACGTCACGACCAATCGTCCGATACCCGGTTCGAAGTTCATCACGTGGGGTATGTTAAGCTGTAAAGGTTGACGTTCTAGTAGAGAACTAAAAATCTAGTCATCAGTCACCAGTAATGTTTACAGAAATAGTCGACTAATCGTGTAATCGATCATATCTATGTACACCGTGGCTCATGGTGGCATTCCATTGTCGAAACAATCAACGAGAACTGAAACCGATATTCGTCACCTTCGTAACGACCAAGCTTCTGTGTCATTACGTACGTTTCACAACGACCATACTCGGAGGAGAGCATTTACTTCTACCGCTTAATCGTACTTCCGCTCTCGAAGTTTTCGTAACTTTAGTTGAATAGCGACTAATAAAACAATAGTAACAGTAATCGATTCATAAGCATTGGTATAGTTGTGATGAAATAATAATCGAGGATGGAACTGCTAAAAAATCCTTGAAGCTTTTAGGAAAATGTAAGAGAAGGAGGAGAAAGAGAAAACTCTTCTTCGAGAAAGTAACGATCAGCTAAAAGGACTAAAAATCGAACCCTTTCACATCTGTGAAACGAGCTAACACGAGAAAACACGAGAAAACACAGTTTTCTCTCTCTGAAAAAAAAATAATCTTTTATTCTTTTATTTGCAGCTCCGGTATCATCGTAACTTCGTCGAAGTTGGAACGGACGAAGGGTCACCTCGCTATATGATTTCCACTCGTTACATCGTCAGAATTTGCATAAAATGTACATGGACAAGCACAGAGTATGGATACGCATATGCGTCGAGCCCTATTATCCTCGACGCTATGGTTCATGCGTTGCTTGTCATCGTCGTCGTCGTCATCATCGTCATTATCATCGTCATCGTAACCGTTGTTTTCGTCATGCACCGCGTCAGGTTCAACGTCATGTCATGCGTCATGCATATCTCGAGGAACGGAAGCAAAACGGTACAAAAACAAACAAAAAGAAAAAGAAAAAAAAGATATATATATTGGGGGAAAGTAGAAGAAGGAACGTTTGTCGGTGACGTGTTTTTCTTCGTTCCTTCGTAGATTTTACGACACCTTGTCGTTCAAAGTAATCGAGAATCATCACGGGGTGCCTGACCAATTTATCGCTTGTTTTACCTAATTATAGGGAGAAAAGTAATCGTAAGCTGTGTTGTTGTTCTAAGAGAGGACCTTGTTTGTTCGTGATCACGTTGCGCGCGACAAAAGCGTTCGTCACGCTCACGATCTTAGGGATTTTTCTATCGACTTAAATCGAACGAAACAAACACGAAATAAAGATGCAGTTATAGACTAGCGCAACATTTTTATGTAAATAATTTACGGCGCGTTATATCGAAGATTATTTAAACTTCATCAAACACTTCCTTGCACGAAACGATTGGATTTCGTAATAAAAATTTTTTCTGCCATTACCGAATTTTACCACACGATAAATACACCCCTCCCGATTATAATAAACTTGTATTATTTCCAGCATTTCGCGAGCTCCGTTTACTCCCTACTTCCGGGCACGGATTCTCGTAATTAATCAATTCAAAGCCACCGGTCTTTGATTTTCTCGCACGAAAACCTTATTTGGGAATGCTTCTAGTTGGTCTACCCCTTAGCCAAGGGGTTGACTATGATCATTTGTTCACGTTGCTCGTTGTCATTTCACGTATTTTGCTTATCCCTTTATCGCTTCGTTTCGCTATCCGCACACAGTCAACGTGGAAACAATTGGCGTTTCTATAAACTTAATAGTATTGCAACGATTCAACTGTGTAGCATATTTAAAAATCGAATCGTAATTATTTTTTTAATTTACTTTCACGAAAGATATTAATACTCATGAACCAAATCAGAATAATCCTTAACGATGAACAGGTAGACCGTCATTTTACCACAAACGTGTCCCTAGTTACCCGATCCTTTCGTTGAAAAAAAAAAAAGAAAAAAAAAATATACTGATTTTTCATTCGAAGATACATACAGACAATCGACTGTTCGCGTGTGCATATTTCGTGTGTGAATATGGCAGCTCGAAAATGACCACGTAATATCCGCGTATTCATCTCGGTGCGGTAAGACTGACAGATGCAGAATGTAGAGTCGTTAAGCCGCGCGTAATTCGAAACTCGAGGCCGTGTGCGTAGCGGTAAGCCGGCTCGGTTAGTCAGTCGTGCTTCAGCCGTCGTGGTGGAAGGTTGTCGTTGCGCTCCCGTTTTCTAAATTTTCGTGCGGGCTCCCTCCTTTTCCCTTCGTTCCCAAAACAAATGGATTGTTCCCTCTGGTGCCGAGTGACACGTTGTGCCAACAAATCAGTGTTATCTCGTGTGTCTGCACGATAGATCAGGTGTTTCTTTATCGTGGATCGAGCGCACTGTGCGAACAAGTTGCCGCGTTACGCAACCCACCGTTGATTCGTAGCACGCGGGAACTTCTACGAACTTGCAGTTCATCTTCTACTCTTCGTCTTCCTTTTTTGCCGTCACGCGGTGGTCCCGAGGACGTGTTCGGTAAGTTGATGTTTATTATTTTGATTGGAAACGGGTAGTTTGTGCGACGCAGTTTTGGTAAATTTTAAATGTAGGGACGTGGGAATTGAGAACGCAAAATGTGTCAGGAATGGCGGCCATCATATTTTGACATGTCTGTAATGTCGTTCAAAAACCATCATCGTATTTTCTTTTTTTTTTTTTTTTTTTCTTCTTTTTAATGTTCATCTTAAGACGCAATTTGAAACAGAAGCTTAGTTATATCTCGTTGATACGCAATAATTTCCTGAGGTTGTAAACACGGTGTTTGATTTCTTGCGTAGTGTTCCACGACCTCGCGTCTGTTGTTTTGAACGCGGTCGGGATCGCGCGTGCGAGTCGAATACGCAGAAACTTTGTTTGACCTCGCTATCGACATTCGCGTACAACCGTTCTTACAAACTATATTGAAAAAAAAAAAAAAAAAATTGACTACGACGCACAATATTTTGGATCGTATCGCGTTAATGCGAATTGTTCACTTCTCGTGTTACCAATTTCACTCCTGTGCGTTCGTGTAGTTCCGATAGATCGATGGATCGTAAACCATTGAAACGTTCGACGAAATGCAGATAAAGCGTGCATGATCGATTAGAGGGGACGAATCGAGCTCGTTAAATCACCGGATCGCGCGACAGACTTGTTTTGACAGTCATAGAAAGAATTCCGCCTGTTCGTTCCGGTCTTACCGGTTCCCATCGTGTAAAGCCTATGAAGGAGGCGTAGGATCGGACAAGGGGAGCGATAAAGATAGGTAGATGGGTGAAAAAGAGAGCGACAGGGGGTCCGAGAGAACGGGTCATTCGACGACAAGAAATCCGATGTACGACACCATAGACTTTTCTCGTCGCGTCCCCTGAGATGATCGTGTTATATTTGCCACTGTGTCGATCGATTTTGAGGTTAATTCTCATTAAATTTTTCATTATTTTTTATCGATCCACCAAACTTATTCGATCGCGTTTTATAACTCGTTTAACCGTACTATATCACGGTATTCAATTTGTCTTAAATTCAATTCTTCCGTACGACACTGTTATGAAAAGAAACAAATTCCTTTTTAAACGGATGGTACGTATCAGCGGCGGCTCGTAAGAATTTGTAACGGTGCGATTGTAACGATAAAAGTAAAAAAGATCAATGTGGATTTTGTTGGGATAAATTAACTTAACGCTAGAATTACGGGCGATTAAAGTAGATTTATTTGTACCAAAGAAATCAAAATGATCTTTGTAGATATTCTCTAAAAAAAATTCAAAAAATCACGGAAAATCTCCAAAAATACATGATTGCAAATCGGTAAAATTTCTATAAGAAATTAGGAGTGGTTCTAGCGTTAAACCGAACTTTCTTGAAATTGATCCAGTTCTCTCTCGTGTTCATAAAATAGAAAACCGTGGAACCGTTGTCTCGACGAGGGTTCTTTGCGGCATCTACCTACTGTATCTAGGCGGATCGTCTAAGGTAGTTTGAATTCCAGACGGATAGTTGCGGTTCCGCGACGCGATGGCTAAGTGAATCGCTCGTAGAACGGTTCAGTCAAGGTTGAAGTAGTTTTCTTGGTTACCAAAGTACCAGCCAGTGTACGCCGTCGAAAGATTTAACGCGAGTCGTTCTTTTCTCTTCTTCCATATTCATGTTGATCGAGGTTGGAGAGAATCGATCGCATGCATATTTCCACTTTTGATTTGTATTGCCGTGGCTCACACGACGCTTTGAAATTTTCTTTGCGAGAACCTGTAGTAAACTGTGCACGTTTTTCTGAGCATTTTAATGAAATAATGGTGTAATAATAATAATAATAGTTACAACGACCTCCAGGGTATTTTCTTCGTTATTTCTTCGTTAACGTAATCTGGAGTAGACCCACGGTTTCTGAATAATACGGTTAATAAACTAGTCCAAAGCCTCGAATAATTATAATAATAACGCGCGGACCGCGGGTTTTTATACGAATTCATATTTCGGAGAATATAGCAAAAAAAGGTGCAATTTCGCTAGAAAATTATTTCACCTATCAATTGTTATAAAAAAAATTATAATGTGGATATTTTTGTATATTTTTTCACGTTACGTGAATTCTGTACAATTTTGTACCTTCAAGTTTCCTGTAAGTGCATAAAAATCTGCAATTTAATAATAACATAGTGTGATAATAATAATAATAATAATAATAATAATAATAATAATAATAATAATAATAATAATAATGTTACTAATATCTAAGAAAAAGTCTTGCAACGGGGCTATGAAGCGACACAACGGAACCGTCTCTGCTTACATTTTTCACGCAACGCAAACACACGTTATTGATCGTTATGATTATACAAAATTATGTTAATATTTCACCTGATACGCGACCGTTTGGAGTAAAGTAAACATAATTATCTTCCCTTGCTGAAATATCTCTATTTCGCGTATCCCATCCGATTTGTAACATCGTGACGCTACCGTGAAATAACTACCGCGTTTTTCGACCGAAAGTATACCGATTCTAAGAAGCGACGCGACCAGGTATCCACGCTTTCAATTTAGAATTAAGAGAGCTCGCAGTTATTGGAAGCCAGCGATACGACTGTCTCGGAGTTTTGAGGTTATAGCACGTTCGATGGTTCTCCAATTACCCGAGGCACACGAGAGTGTCTCCCACGTTGAATATGTATCGGCGACAGAACGGCAAGAATGGAATCGATGAATATACATACAATCCGATTCGATCGTTCCTTCTTCGACTCGATATTAATCAAAATTACCCCGTCTTCGATATCTTTTTAATTTCCAAGCTACGGTTGGATATGAGAAATAGTAGATGTTGGGTTTCGAAATTTTCAACGTCGATACCTGAATTTGGCTGCTCTTTGAATACGAAAATTAAGTCTAGGCAGTTGCGTACTTTGAGACGTCGCGAATTGGTAGATCGGATATTACGCGTGATACGTATGCATATATGTTAACGATTTCTGGCAACATACACGGAACGCTCCCATTCCGAGTGTCGCGAGTCTTTCGTTATCACTGTTATCGTTTACTGTATGCGTTCGCGTCGTCTACCTGTGCGCCATTGGCGTTTCCATTTCGCATTCGTAACTATCTTCTTATTATAAATTTAACAGAAATACCTTTTCTACGAATAGTAATGATAATAAGATCAATTATTAAAATTTTAATTAGGCCAAATCTGGGATAGTTGGACCACTTTTTGGAAAGATGTCATTGCATTGTTGGTTCTTTACATATTTATTGTTTTGGGTAAACTAAAGTAGCGCATAAATCTTGAAAAATACCAAGAAACGTAGCTTACACAAAATATAATACGAGAGAAAATTAGTTGACGCGTTGCTTTTTCTCCAATTAGTTTAGTTTCTTGTAAGTCATAAATGTTCATACTTTACATATTTAACCCAATCCTCGTTTGCTGGCACGCACAAAATTTTATATGTAATTTATATGTTTTATTTTGAGATATTAATACCGGTGGTCGAACTATCCGGGACTTATCCTGTACAATCATAAAAATGATACGTTTATTACAAACGTCGCGTTGTTCTCGTCCCTCAAAATGACTAAGCAAAAGGGGGCTCTTTATTCGATATAAAGAGTCCGACATCGAAATTCAGGGGTCAATAAACACGTCGACCCTGCGGTCGCGTAGGTGTTAAACGCGAGGATCTTGAACAGCGTCGACCTATCGCGAAACAGATTTGTACCTGTTGCGAACGAACGCAAAAACGAGTTACAATGATAAAGAAATGCGACACCCCAAGATGCTTATCGAGAATGTTAGCGCTATTATCATTTTAATCGATGGTGGAATTCTGTGCGTTTATTTCAGTGGCAGTTTATTATTTTCACGAGAAACGATAAAAAGATTCTCCGGAAACGATTTTCAGAGAGGTTAAGTTCGCCGAAAGTATACTATGTCGTCGCACAAAAAGCTAACCATCCGCGAGAGGTTTTCTAATGAAAGCATTAAAATTAAAAACAGCTAGTTTCATGCTAGGAACTGAGCACGTTCCAGTTTTCACGCAGTCCCCTTTGTACGCCGGAAATATACGGTCCGGTCCTTTGTCGATGCGAAACTGCTGGAATTTTTCGCCCGAAACTGGCGCCCGATTCGACGATTTTACGGGTTATTAAATTGTTCGTTTAACTGTGCACTGGATCGACAGGTATGTCAAAGTCCGCATGCTCGGTTAGTACCATAGGAAGTCGACGAGGCAGCGATGCATATTTAACGCTCGGTACGCGAGGAACGTCGAGCAATGATGTAATCTTCGATTAGTCGCGGTTCGGCATAGAAAAAGTGACGCGATAGTATTTATAAGCGAGCACTGGACTTTGCCGCGTTCTTTTATGCCGTACGTGGTCGTGGTCTCGGTGTTACCGGAGAACGTAAGCGAAATCGAATGCGTTATTGACCGAGCCTGCTCCATCGTGAATTTTAGCAACGCTCGTTATAATTTTTATCTTAAATTTAGATTATGAATTAAAAATTGTACAATGGTTAGTAATTAAGAATATTAACGGGAAATGACAGCCATTTAAAAAAATGACACTGGCGAGTCATTAGCGCGTAAGATCGTTATGAACGTGCGAAGTCACGCGACAGATAATCAGAAATTATCGCGTGTAATAAACGTGCTCTCGCGAGTCTCGTACGCTCGACCTAGCGCGCGTAGGTTAACGCGTGAAGGATCGAAGCTACGGAGGATGATCGATGAAAGTATCTGTTTGGCGGAACGTTTCACTTTTATCGTATCCATGGTTAAACGCAAGTTGCTTCAAGGTTCGGCTGATCGAACCATTCGGTGGCAAGGTTCCGAAGTGGGACGCTAATTTTGCAAAAGACTTTATAGGCGGGAGCTCGTCCATAGAATCGGTGTCGCTGCAATTTTGAAATGGATCGTGAAATTAATTAAACGAACAATTCGATAGGCGCTGATACTAATCGGAGGCGGAAATAAACGCGGATCATTGATTTTATGTTATTCGTCCTGGTCGAAAGAAATCGATACGAGTTTTTAACCACGTGGTTTCTCTAACTTGCGTGCGCCGATTAATTTAATCAGGTAAACGTCCGCGCGCCATTAAGCCCATCGTTTCTTGAATATCGGATGAAGCCTGAGACTGGTCGAACGAATGGCCAGGTAGTCCGTTAATTAGGCTAATAAGCGTCTATATCGAGCGTGACCGCGAGACGGTTTTGTCTTAAATCTCGCCGATTCACCGAGCATTACCTTAAAAAGCTGTAGTCGTGCCCGCTTCCCTCTTTCTCCACCCTTTATCCGCCACTCTCGCCTTTTCGCTGAATGCAAATTTGCCGCACGAACGAGCGGACCAGTTCTCTTCTACCTATGCCGCCAATTAAAACGCTCCTTTTCGAGTCGGGGCAACCGCAAAACTCGGGATTCGGTGTGCACGTAGAAACCGCCGGTTCTGGTTATACGAGAAATAAAAATACTTGAACAGAATGTTGCCTTTTTAACGGGATAGTAGCCTATTCACTGAAACGTTCCTCCGACGAGCACGCACGGTTTTATGAAAATTAGACGAGCATCGTGGAATAAATGACTCACTTGAGTACGGTGGCCGACCGACAGAGAAGCGTCCATTTTTTGAAAAAAGATCACAAAATAGGAAACGTTAACGGAGTCGTACGCGATTCGTTATACGTATATCCTGTTCACGCAAGATTTTCGTTGTTTATAGTATAATATTATAGGTTGAAAATTTTACGCGGCACGCGTGTTCCCATTAGCATTTTGCTAACTTTAGAACGATACACAATTTTTTTTTATGTTCCAAGCTTCTTCTCTTATGCTTCATTTTATTTTTTTTTTTCTTCGATTCCAAAACGATAAATTTCTAAGTTTCGATCGATCGAAACATTGGGGAAAAAATCTGCACACGAAGAATCTCTATGGCAACTATGAATTCGCTTAGCCTGTGAAAAATAATCGAGGTGTATTTTTTATAAATCTGAAGGGCAAATTCGTCTGGAGTACGAAATATTTTCAGCGCACGATTCGAAAAAGCTTATAAATAATTTTGCGAAGTAATTGAAAGGGTGCGGGGGCTGGGGAATGTTAGGGTTGCGCGTGGGCGCGTGTTAAACGAAAGCAAAGGCCACGTTCTCATTCGCGAGGGAACAAGGAACGCTGTTGTAATTGATTCGCTTGATAGATGTGACATCGACGAGCGGTGAACACCGTGATCCGGATCGGTTAGCGACCATTCCTCGCTTATCGTTCCTCTAAAAATAATTATTTAACGAGCAGCTCTCTCGTTCCCGTTTCCGCGCGCCACGAATTCCCCGAGAAACTCGCTCGCTCGATACACACGGTGTAAGTCGAAGTGGAAACCTCGAGTTGAAGTGCTCGATCGTTTATTTACTGCAGTTTCTATAATTATTTCGTGTTGAGTAACAGGTGTAATTTATTATGGTAATGCGTCGAATAATTTTGGGCGAAGAGCACGTCGCGGAGTCCATTGTAGCAGGATTAACGATAAAAGCGAGATTAATGGCGCCAAACCGCGGTACGCGCGTGGCGTCGAATGCGACATAATTTTCTGCCTGACTCTCGTAATAGAAATATTTAACGATCGATTGATCGTTACGTGTTGCGTTCCTGTGAACTTCGCACGAAACAAATTCATTTTTCGGCACATAATTTCGAACGAACTTGTACGACGTTATTGTTAAACTTCGCGCCAGGATGAGCGAGAGTCGGTGCGATTGATAAGGATGAGCTAATGAGAGGGAGAGAGTGTGCGAGTGACAAAGAGAATGCGAGCTGTGATAAAGAACGGTGAGCGTTAGTGCGGCTGACAGTGAGTTAAGAACTGAGAATCGACGAGAGAACGCGTGAATGATTAAAGGCGTGTTAAAATAAAGTATTACTTCTTGCGTTATTCATTTGACGGGGGAGATTATAAAAATTTTCTACGCTTCTAAACGGTTGTCGTGCTTGCGTGAATCGCAGCGTTCTTTTTCCAAGGTGTTTCGTTACGAGACAGAGAGACGAAACAATTTTTCAGACTCTCGAACGGAGAAATCTCGTACCTAGTAGACTAGACACGCACGTGCGTGGGCGCGTGCTTGTGCACCTTTTAAGGCGTTCATAGAAGCTCGGGTCGAGCCATTGAAAGCGTCCTATTCGGAAAACTAGAATTGCTTCACACGGTTCTTTTCTTACATAACTTCGTGTAAATTCTTTCTCCGAAACGCGAAACCGAAATGATTCCGAGGTACTGTTTCCCCTCTTGACGGAAATTATTGTGTGGACAACCAGATACCCGGCTACCCATTTCTATATTTCCAGTAATAATTTGTTACGTTCTTGCGAACATGTCGCAAAACGTAAGGAATTACGGGTATTTTTCAACACCTTTGGAACATCCTGTAACATTGTTTTGACCGAAGTTTATTTCAAGAGACTCGAACGAAACGTGTACAATTGTCGTTATTGTCCGGGAAAATGTCGATTTTGCGTTCGACTGCACTTTACGCTCGCGTGATCGTATTCTCGTCAGAGATGCACACCGAGGTTGCATAGTAAATAGGTACACGTCGACGTAGCCAAATCCGGCTAGGTATGAATACAGGAACACATGTGCTGGTCACGTGCATGCCTCTCTTTGTCTTGGTCCGTCGTTGCAACGATATCTCGACCTATTCGCGAGACATTAATCGCAGCGTTTCGTCCGAGAGCTAGTTGCGGACTGCGTCGAGACGTCAGCTGTCCACGATTGTTCCCAAACTTGCGTGCAACGGCGTTCGTGTCTCTTGCAGATCGTATTCCTTTTTCGTCGTGAAAATAGGTGGTAAATTCCGGAAATGGAGGATCGTTTCGTTAGGGGAAATCGTGTGTTGAAAATATTGGTTCCAGAATATTTATATGTCTCAATCTTTAATATTTACACAGCACGTACATGCAACTAGCACAATATTAATAGTTTAGGTCTTGAAACCAAAGATGTCACGATTATATATGTGTTTAACAAAACATGAATTCTAACATCGCCGATAACGTACCGTGAGAATGGAATAACTGGAGCGGCTTGAAATTTTAATTAATTCGGAGCGAGGACTTTTTCGGTGCAAATAATCCATCGATTTTGTCGAACGAAATACCGCGCCATATACCTCTTTTCCGCGTTAAGGACCTCTCTGGTATTTCCGAAGCAGGTGCTATGAATCCCGAAGAAATACGCGCCATTGTAAAAATAAACGATTCGGTAAGACGTTTCCTTGGTGTATTTCGGCTAGTGTAATTTCTCCTCGAGAATAGGAATAAAAACCTTCCGCTTCCCATTGAAATCGAGCTGCGTTTTAATACCATTGAATTTATCGTGTAAATTGCTTTACAGAAGCAATAAAGCGTTTCCGTACTACTGTATTTTCTTGGGAGCATTTCTTGAAATTTTTCCGGGCAAAGAAAAGAAAGAGAGAGACAGAGAGAGAGAGCGTAGAGTTCCTTCGTCTTTGTACGAATATCGCATTATTTATGGCGATTACAAAGTAGCACGATACTTTGGGAAGGAATTGACGGAGGGTTGGCGAGGCCAGTGCAATTCCATCCTAGACGCTGTACGCCGCAAGGGCATTTATACCTGCCCTGAAAATAAAACCTGCTGAGATTTCTCTGAAAGGACAGAGAATTACGTGCCCGAGTAGACAGACCCATGGCTGGGTCCCATAATTTGCAGGTACTTGAAGGTGTACCAGGGGAACGTCACCGTGCTGTGATATAACCGTGGGAGTATAAATCGAGAGTAGCAGTTGCCGAAGGGCTAAAAGTTTGAGTAAACTAATAGGAAACGAGTAGGAAACGAGTAGGAAACGAGTGCCACTGGCGAAAAAGCAACGACTATCGGGATGTTTTTAATTATCGTGCACTTTCCATGGGGTGTTTAGTTTTCTCCGTGGTAGTCGAGAGATCTCGTTTGAGGAAAGTTTCGATCCCTCTCAGAGATGTGTGCCACGAGAAAGAATTACTCGTTACGCGTTACAAGTCCTTAGGGAAATACCCTTCAGCTTCTCGAACTTGTTCCAAGCGATCTCTTCTTCCCGCGCTTCTTGATATTCGAGTTTCGCGTGAGCGACGATTTCCAAAGTTATCGACCGAATACACCAACGTTTGGCGTAGCTGGTGAAGCGAGTTCGTTGAAGCGATTTTTAAGCCCTATTTCGAACGTTTAGCAAATAGCGAGTCGGAAGTTGCGACGCGAGAGAAGAAGCTGTAATCGCGTGAAAATGTTTTCTTTAAATCTTCGTTGATTTTGCGTCAACTCGTTGTATCGCTCGAGTTTTCGCACGAAACTTCGTCCTCGAGAAGGATAGGGAGCGAAATACATATTTAGAATGCGCGAACACGAACGGTCGAGGCGTAAATAGCTATAGGTCCCAAAGGGCGATCCGGTTGCACAACGATCCCGAATAAGCGGTCGTGAGAGCAGAGAAAAGTCGTGAAAGTAACTCGTTAAAAGGCCGAATCACGTACGGGAGCTGGTGATTTTTATCATCCAGTCTAGACGCTTCCATTCAGCGAATGGAAGCCGACATCTCACGACGACCTGTCTCGTCGTTGAGCAAGACGCGTCAAGACGTCCGCCAGCCGACTGTTTCTCATCTTCCGAAGGGAAGAGAAAACCGACTTAGTTCTGCCAGTTCCCGTTTATAGACGGCAGCCTGCGGTCGTTGGCTTCATTAGCTCCGTTACATGCGTTAAATCCTAATTAGCCTCGTTTACTTTAGATCCAGTCGATTAAAATCTCTCTGGTCGTACACCTAGTCCGGTTAAACGGGAGAGAATCCGAGCATTCGTCGATCGATAATTGTTTTAATAACGTCTCTCGATGTTGTTCGTGGAACGTTTGCATCGATCCGGTTGCAACGGTAAACTTGCCTCGTGATACAGCTTCGGTAGGAAGAAAGTTTGTTTCTCGTTTTCGTTCGGTTAGCATTAACAACGCACGGTGTCGAGCTATTCACCGATTTTTCCTGTTCGTCCTTCTCAGTGGAACGAACGCGGGGTTCCGCTTCAGAAGTCACACAGAGGAATCGATTCGGATAGCATCGATCGACCGATCTGTACAGTTCTCCGCGAGTTGAGATAAATTTTCCAGCGATGCTCATCCTTGATACGACGCCCGATACTCGAGAGGCTTTCCGCTCTCTAATTAGTGTAACGAGCTAACATACCAGGTTAAAATGTCGACTAACTGCCCCGACAAGTATCTTTCGTTACCTTCGTAACGTTCGCATCGGAATGATACCTGTTAGCGGGGCTATTAAGAGCTTCGATGTTGAGGAACTAATTTAATCGGTCATTTTTTTTCTTGTTTACACTCGCTGCCAGTTTAACGGAATTATTTCCAACATGGTATGTATACAGGATCTTTCTAAACTGGAAGATCTATCTATATCTACACTTTTATATATAAAGAGAGAGAGAGAGAGAGAGAGCAAAACTCAAGAACTACTTAACCGATGTTCCTCAAATTTTAAAACAATATTCATAGACTATGTAGCATGTTTGAAAACCGCGTTATTAACATTATAATTAATATGTAAATTTTTTCTACGATACCACGATGTCATCGCCAAGTAGCAAAGATTCTCGCGTCCTTTCTTGCGAGAGAAATAATTTTAATAAACATGAATCGGTAACGTTAATATATTGTTTTACTTTTTCATCGACCAAGCAGGTTCTTCTTTCATCCCCAATATTTCGATTCTCTTTTATCGATCGATCGATCAAAAAAATAAAGCAACGACAACATGTAGGAGCGTTTATATACATAAAACCGTGGAACGATCAACCGTCGATTCACCGGTCCCTTCGATCCAAAAGGAAGATAATGGTGCTTCCGCCTACACGGCAATATAAGAGAAACGACGACTGATTATTTGTTGCGGAGACTGTTCGACGGGCTCTAATATTTTACAAGCCGTTCCGCGAGCCTCGGAGAAGGATCCGCGTAGGTGCGCGTGAGAAAGGGAAAGGCAAAGGGCCGCGGTGATCAACGAAGAGAAAGAAGGAACACAGAGAGGACTAGGACTAGGATATTCGAGGTTATGTCACGGTTCACGTCGTGACTCACGATGTATTATTAGTCACCGTTCGTTCTCGTGACTTCCAGGACGAGTAGAAAACGGCTTCCAATTGGTCCCTGTCGGTTCTCCCGAGGACCTCGTTGTCCTCGCGAAGATACAAGATCTTTCCGTTGAAAAATTTGTCGAGCAGTTCGCGAGGGAACTCGTTTCGTGTTTCGTAAGCTTTGGTTTTGCCGAGGCGTCTCTTTTTGTTAATTTTTGACTCGATCGAAGTAGCATTATTTTCAGTGGAATTGTTTGGACATAGTGGCCGCTACGATACTTGAACGATAGTTTCCTATGGAAATACCTTTTAAATTATAATTATTATTAACGATTGTTCTGTATGAAATACCACGTCTCGATCTCACGCCCGATAAGGACGACCCTGCTCTCGCAATGGACAGTGAAATGATTTTCATCGGTGCATTCATTTGTCGTTGTTGAAGGCGGACGTATTCGCGCGTAGAATTGCAACAGGAAATCTAATCCATTCGTTCCACTTTGCAAATGGTTCGTGGCCTTTGCTCTTATTTAATAAACGGGTCGTGAACGTCGGTGCCCGGTGGGGACTTGCCCTGCAAAGTGACTGCGATTAGACCAATTGAAGCGCCGTTAACCGTCTCGTTCGCGAACCCGTCATACAATCTGCGATAATTGGACCCACACTGATTCAGCTTGTCGACGAAATATTGTCGACCGAACGGATTGACAAAACAGGAAGACCCTTAATGCGTTTCTTGTTCCTCCGTTTTTACTCGATTCGCCGTTCGAATTGCGTGTTTCGTTAATCGAGCGCGAATGTTCATTTTTGCACGTCCTAAAAGTGTGTTTAACAAGGTATCAGAGAGCGTTACAAAATTACAATGCAGAGTGATTGTTTCGAATGCTTGTAAACGCACAAAGCTAGCAGGATATTGCGCAAGAAAAGCAGGATAAGATCGGTCGTAGGACGCACTGAAATCATACGTCGCGTGTAACTTTGTGACCCGTTGTCTCGAAGGTATTATGAAGCGCGACATAAAACTCGAGCAACTAGATCTCGAGGAATGATCTAGATTTAAATAAAGAATACTCGATTCTCGAGACGTTCTTTGTTTTTAATCGTTCGCTCGAAATATCATTCGTGACACGCGCTGAAGAGTTACGAGCGTTGAATTCAAAAGGATCCGATCATCAACGAGTCAAAGCAGGTATCGATACGTTCCTTGGTTGCGCGTCTAGAGTAGAATTACCCGAGATTTTCGAACTCGATATCCTAAGGGGGTTGCAGCAGATAAGATGGTCTAGCATCCCTTAACAGAATCTCCCTTCGCAGCCGATGTTCGGTTGATGGCACCAGATATTAGCTAGGTAAGTGGATTGTACCCTAGAGACTACTCGTGCTGAAATTTCCTTCTCCCAGGTTACCTAGAAATCTCGTATAATGTAGTTATCCGGCAGCCTTTGGCCGGTCAAATTGCGCTCGAATGTCCGCTGTATTGTTAGATGCCGGCTACGTGGCATCGATGTTCAAAATTGACTTAGTTCCCGTTGTTCGGGGAATATCTTTGAGATTGACGCTATTCTGTTGGTCGTCGACACAACGTGCTCTCGTTATTACTTTGTAATCGTATGTTGATACAATTTATCGATGGTATTTTGAAGCATTTTGAAGCATTTTGAACCAAGGGAACGAAAGAGAGTTGTGAAACGTCCACGATGGATCCTTCGAGTTGGGAGTATTTTAGTCGCGAAAAGTCTCCGGACGACAGAGTCGGTCAATATTCCCTGGTAGTTTTTTTCAAGGCAAACAGTCGGAAAGCCATTGGTTAAAAGCCGTAGAAATGCGGGAGTGCAGAGCTCGGCGATACATAGGTATCATCGCGAAGGAGCGTTGCAGAAAAATTGGAAACGTTCCATGAAAGTTTTCTTTGAAACGGCGTGCGTCTGAAAATTTTGAAAAAACTGCGCTTTCTTCAGGAAGTTAGAATCGAAGACGATGCAAGTTGAAGCGACGAGATATGCATTCAGAGTTTCGTGGAATGATTGTACGATGGTGTCGTAAGGGGTTCGAAATGGGTTCGAAATGGGTTTGAAATGGTATCTTTGCGAACGACAACGTTCTCCAGAAGACATCCATTGTTCGTACGTTTGTTGTTTTCCGAGGAAACTACGAGCGTCGATAAGACGTGGCATCTCCTTTTGATACAGCTTGGAGAGATGACCGATTATCCGCAGAATAGAACGTCGTCGTTCAAAGGAATGTTTTTCATTAGAATATCAATAGCTGTCGAGAGCAGTGCTACGTAAAATGCGTTTCAATTTGATCGATGAACGCTGGAAAGATCAATCTTTCTTTTATCGATATTTCCATTTCGATCGTTAGTCGAACAACTCGAAATAATTTGAAAATTCGACTCGCATAACGCGTGTTACTTTCGAAATATTGATTACCTCTCTGTTGGAATTGGGAAATAGAATGAATGGAGAGAGATAAGCGTGTTTCAATGTAGGGCGGCGGTAAAACGAGCTCTCGGTGTAAAATATATGGAGATAGAGCTGTAAAGGAATTTAATTTCCTTTTCTTTGCCTGTAACTAGGAAGAAACGACACCTTTAACCATGTTTCGTTCACTCAGTCGACGTAGTTATACATTCTATCTCGCAGCGTTCTATTTTATTACCGAGTTTCTCAAAGAAGGATCTTGCTAACTTCCTGGGAGATGCACTTTCCGGTGAAATACGATTCCGTTTCGTAAAAAAATCGATAGAACGTTAATTAAACGACTGGTTCGTTCGATAAACGCCAGGTGGCATTCGATTAATTAATATCGCGCGAATTTGTCGCAGAAGGCCGCTTCCGGCATAATTTTAATACATCTGCCAACATTCGCATAGCTGGTAGAAACAATACATTTGCATATGTATATCAAACGAATAAACGACTAATTAATGTTCGCTTCAAAATATGTATTTTATAACCAACTGTATGAACCTATAATATTCATATTTAATACGCAGCAATGCTCCATTAATATCGAAACGTTCTGGTTCACCGAGTAAGGATTAATGAGTCTGAGCTCACAGTTGGATCAGTTCGTGAAATAAAAATAACGACAATAGCCGACGAACGATAACTTTCTACTTGGCTAACACAAAATTGAAAATTTTATAAAATTAATTTTTTTTTTTCGATAAAAATACAGTCGATCGTTCGTCCATTAAAATTTGTACAAATACGAATTCAAACAGAACATTTCAGCCGATGTTAACGAGATATTACTCTATTATACTACGCGCAGCACGAATTTTTGAAATGAATCATCGTTCTGATTGCGAAACCCACCCCTCGTCGGTTAAATGTTATTTCTATAGAAAAAAAAGAAAATCTGTGCAGTCAAGCTCGATACACATTCCCAGCCAGTTAAACTATAAATATTTGATTATCTACACCGACTGCCAGTAAAATCATCTATCAAAAACCTATAGGGCTGAGAAATCGCTTTGTAGGCTGATTCGGAGTTGAAATGAAATTGTAACGTTTCCATGCAAATTTGCTCGCGATGCAAAATTGGAAGGATCGTGAGACAAAAGGGAGCTAAAAATACACCGGATAAAATTCCCTTTGTTTTAAAACTCGGCCAAATTCTTTTACCCGCTTTTTGAGCGGTTGCGAAAGATCGTGACGGGAAAGAGAGCTGCTTTCAATTTTCATGGAGAGTAACGAATAAATTGCACCATTGATCGGCTAATGAAAGAAAATTTAACGATTCGAAATGAAAGATCGTTCGAAGATTCAACGTTTAGAATCTAGAAATGGGAAACAAAATTGCACGATGCAAATACAGGCGTATAAAAGGCAAAGGTTCACTGAGAGGGCTATAAAACCATAAAGGAGGTATCGAAATAATGTAAAAGGGAGTTTGGACGAGCATCGGTAAATAGTCCCGCGAGCATTCTTTCGAGCGAGTCAGCGGGATTCGAGCGTCGAGGAACCTTTGATCGAAAACTCGGATATTGTTGACGACTGACAGATAAAAGGTCGACCGATGTGCTTTTGAACGTTCCAAGTAAGAAAAAATTTCAGCATTAGTTTCATCCTTCTCCCCTTTTCCTTTCATTTTACTCGTCTCTTTTCGTTCTGTACGCTCGCATCTTTGTCTACGAGCCACGATTCCATAACATTCGATTCGACTTTTCGCCAAGCGAGAAAATGCACCTTTTTGTATCCTTTCTACGATGACAAGAATAATTATAAAAAAACACTCTTTCTTAAACTTTAAGCTTCGATTCGCTATATTGATTCCTTGGAACAGTGTTGCAGATTATTTGTTCCCGATGGAATTTAATTTTATCGCCGTCTCGTCACGCTTTTTGGCACGAAAAGAGATCCCCAAACGTGCATAAAGAAGCGAAACGCGACCATACGTGCTACTCGAGAAGATTCCACCCAGGAGACTCGTTTTCTGTTTCTCGTTTTATACCGATTGCTGTAAAAACGCGTGCACCTTCGAGCTTTTGTCTCAACTGTGATAGCAATATAAAAGTGCGTTCTTCTATTTGCATATCGTTCAATTTTGTGTAACATAGACAAATTATCTTCTTTCTTCCATTACAATTTTGACGCGTTTCGCAGCAATCGAACGATCCAAGTTTTCCCACCGTTTTCACGCGTTTCTACCAAAAGTATTCGCACCGTCTAAAGAGCACTTCTCTCCACTCGTAGAAAAGTTTTCGTTCGCAAGAATGGCGTGCTCAACGCTCAATTCTCGCATCGTTGCAAACGGTTCACATTAGTGGGTCGTGGCTTATCGCGGTTAATGCCGTGCTCGTAAATCTGATCGCGTTTACACGCCGCGCCCAACGTGCGATGTTTACACTAGTCCAAGCATCGTTTGTAACGGCTGTTGCGTTGACTGCGGGCCCAGCTCACGAAATCGACCGAGGATTCGCGTTAAGGGTGGTTTATCTAGCGTATCAGCGAACGGATAAGGGTGGAAAGGGTTGATTCGAACACAGATACACCCCCCTGCTTCGGCGAAGGAACGTATATTTTCTTTTTCAACAGGATTTTCAAGGATCGTCTTATCGAATGTTGATATTTCGTTTAGTTGAATATTCATAGACGATATATTATTCGGTACGGTAAGATTGGTTAGAGAGCGTGCTCCTTACCGTGAGAAGATTCCAAGCTGTAACAAGAGCGCAAAAAATAATAATTCATCGGAGTATTGGGGATCTGGGACAGCCGCGTTAAATTTAATTGTTTGGAAAGAAGGAACAAAGCTCGGTACCGGTGCAACGATGTAAATCTTGGGCTTTGTTCTATCTGGTGCGACGAGCTGAATTTCGTTCAACTAATGTATTTATTCTGATAATAATTGCACTCGTAACTCGAACGTTTAATTCTTGTCGACGCTAGAAAATTGTATTACGGTGCACGTGATAGAATTTCAGCAGGTACGGATCAGACGATCGCTGGTAGCTATAAATTTCATTGACGTAAAAATTTCATCAGGGAATATTTCGCGCAAAATATCGGAGATACCGTTCGATGAACGGACAGATATTTCACGAAGATTCGACGGGAGAAGAAAAATTCTATTATATCGAATCGTTCAATCGTGAAAAAGAATACGTTCTTATTTCGTTGCAAGGCGGCCGCGTGCTCCGAGTACATTTGTCGAATGGACCGAGCCGGCTCGTAATTGCGAGACCATTCTTCCGATGTGTTCAGCGAAAAATAGTAGACAAGGTAGAAAATATGAGAGGAACGAGGGAAACTGAGGAATCGAAAAAGGATCAACAAAGTCTCTCTGGTCTCTCTTTCTTTTCACCTTGCGGTGTCGACCGCTTCGATAAAACGTTTTGATAAAAAAAAGAAAAGTTTCCAAGATGAAAGGTTGCGAAGGTACCCGATCGGGTCTGTATCGGAACGTTTCTGATCGATCGATTTCCTATGTGTGTTTCAGGACACGTAACCGGACAGTAACGAAGGAAACTCCTAAAAATTTTAAAGTGGACATGCGTATCAAAGATTGGCCTGAAGCTGGACACCGATGACGCAGGGTAAGTGTAACTTGCTCGTTACTCGATCGAGGACAAAAGGAGGAAACGCAATTGGGAGGGTTGATAAAAATTGTCGCGGGGCTCGATTGCGTTACCATAAATGGCGTGGCGCGGGCCAACGAGCACGTTTCTCAAACCATTAGGTGAAAGGCCCTCCTCTTAGCGTCTCTTTTTCGCTCTCCTCTCATCGACTCGTTCCTCTTTCCTCATTAAGTTGATTGCCCGATACCTCTCGTGGTAACAAACCATGCATGGTACTTCCTGCTTCGTGCACAGTGCGCGTCCTCCGCACTGCGTACCGCATGAAAAATGGCCCAATTAATTTTTCCCCTGCGAACCGAACGATCATTGTACCGTTAATTGCTACCGTGACCTCGGGATCGAGCATTATTGTAAATTTTAATCGAGCATTCCCTATGTTCCTGCCCATTCGATCGAGAAGTCGACCAAATGAAACTGTACTCGTAGTCGAGTAATGTTCAAGGGATATTGTATGATCCTCGTACAAGGATTCATTCTCAATTGACCGATCAAGCCTCGATTTTTTGGATTGTTAGAATATTTATCTCCTCGACCAGTGAGCCGTCAAAAACACGGAAGAATGAACCAGGAATATTGCTTTCGCGTTTTCGTATTGGCGCGCACATACGCACAGATATTCCATCTGGAATTGTTATGGAAGCACAATCGATGGTCCGCTTTCACGAAAATATCGGAAACGCTGGGGCTTCGTCAAAGCCGTTGGAGCTCGTTTCTTGTTTTTACGTTTCTCGAAAATAGTGACCGTTTCGAAAAATAACGTTTCTGTTTCCGTACAAATATTCAAATCACAAGTGCATCGTCGTGGTGGGACGACGAACTTTTCCATCGATTAACGTGGTTATTTGTTACATGGAATGTAAAAATATGGAATATGGAAATTAAATGGAACACATTGGACAGGTTACAAAGCACACGTTCGCGAATAAGTAATTAAAGTTAGAGTTGCGAACTCGCGGTATTCTCTGCGTTAGAAGATTCGTCTAGGAAATTCATGCGCGCGCGTAAGCTTTAAAATTATCAGAAACAGAGTCATCTCACAGTTCGGGTGCAACTATGAGAAAACGTTGCAGTAATTTTATACTCCGTTAGAAAAAAATCTTTGTTCGCTTATTTGTCTTCTGAAGTCGTACAATGAATAAACGGTGACAGAGAAACCTTCGGGACCCGGTGTTGATTAGTTTCTAGCTCTTGCTCGGTTCGCTTAAGCTGTTTCCCAAGACAAAAAATTTTCTCTTGCCATTTCGAGTTGGTTTATTATTTAATGTCAGCGGAAAAAGTATCGGCCGTGAAGTACGGTTGTAAATAAACGGGGTTGATGCAGAAGAGGGATTTACCAGAGCCCGAGATCTTCATTTCAGCCGTAGTTTCCTTTGTTCGCGAGAATTGCATCGTCTGGAAAAAACATTATTTCGCTTTTATCTCCGGGCTAAACAGTGTAATAAGATATGTTAGAAGTTGTACGGTTCCTTCCATTAATCGTCCACACGTAAAATCCTTTTACCTTTGGTCACGAGCGAAATAAAATTAATCCGGGACAGAAGAGGAAAAAATTTGAAGTTCCTGATTTTATCCANAAAAAAAAAAAAAAAAAAAAGAAAAATAAGTAAATAAGTAAGCTTGATAAAAATTCATAAATGCGGTTAGTTTTCAAGAAACTAGACGAAAATTATAAAATTCAAAACTACACAATATTTAATTTCGAACATAATCCACGACATCGACTTCTGAAAGAAGAGAGAATGATCCGGTATGTTTGAGGCAAGCTGAAACACAAATTCTATCAGCTGCAAGGAGCTTACGTCGAAGCCTGTAGAATAGTCTCGAGTCATGGCTATATCGAAAGTGCTGGAATTCGGATCGGTATTTCCAGAGCGACGCGATTAATCGTTTGAGGACGCGTATGAGAGGATATTACCAATGCGACAAGATCATTGGAGGAATATTGTATTGTATCGTGTTGTAATTGAAATCGTATCAAGGAACTGTTCGAAATAAAAGAAGAAAAATTTACAACGAAACATGGAGGAGTTGCAGGACGAAGCTGTACAATTTGAAAATAATCGAGGGTATATTTCGAATGACCAACGCGTGTTTCGTAATTCCATTGAAAGTATCCGAATTGAATTAGTCGCCGAGATGTCGGCACTAGGAAAAACGAACCCTTGCAATCTCGGAACTTGTTCGCAAGACTCCGCTTTCCTAAACGCTCGCTGAAATTGCCCGAGTAATTAGGCGGCTGGCATGAGTCTTCCGCGGCACCTGTTTTAGTTTGGCAAACAGAGACGGTCTTTTTCTTTACCTCTTTCTTTCTCTCTCTCTCTCTCTCTCTCTCTCTCTCTCTCTTTCTCTCGATCTGCCTCGAAGAAAGGGATGCTCGAGCAGACGTTGAGCTTTCTTATTGGTACTGATCCACGATATGTCACGAAGAGAAAGAGGGATGAAACAAATTGGAAGAAGAAAGGAACGATCTCTCCAGAGTATCAAGGTGTTCCTCGAACGCCAACACCTCTTGATCTTCCTTGACGTTTCTTTCTTCTTCATTCCGGCCGTTTCGTTCTTTTATATCCATTATAGAGGCAAGGAATACCGGCGAGAATAGAGGGAACTTTTCAACCTTTGTCCTCGCGAGACAACGCTTTTGTTTAGCACCGCGTAAAAGTCAGCCTCCTTGTCTGTAAACTTTAAACGCCCTTTCATCGTCCCTGTCTTTTCAGGAAATAAATTCTACCGCTCTTACGTACTTTCGTTTCGCGATTTAATTTTACCGACTTTTCTGCAGCCAGTTTCCACTAGCTCTTGCGGTATATTATGGATTCCGGGATATATTCGCGTGTCGGATTAATATCCGAAAATGATTCGCTTTTCGAATCGGCTTCATGAAAATACAGCGTGCTCGAAATCGTAGCGTTATCGAAGAAAATATTTATCGTAATTTGTTCCTGTAAAAGAGAGGCGTTCGGAAAGAAATTTTACTCCACTTAACTCACATCTATAGCACAAATTTCAATTTAACCGCATTTGTTGACGATGTTGCCTCAAACCGAGGCGAGTTTGACTCCGTCAAAGCGATGTTGACATTCCCCGTTCGCCATCGATGAGCTTTGAGTCGGTGAATCACTCACGTCGAACAAATTGTGCGATTGCTTGCGAAACTCTGCTCCCTGATCCGATAGTTTAACGAAACGCGACGCTCTCCATCGATCGAATTTTTCTCGAAGAACTCTCCCGATCCAACGCGAATTTATTTTCGTTTCAAGAAGTCAAGCAAACGATGTCGTTTGATTTAAACGCAGCCTGGTTGATCTTGAACATGTACACAGTTTCATCCGTATCTTTGAAAGCAAATATAAACGATATCTCCGCTTGAGAAGGCTTGAATAATATCGAAATAAAAAAAATGGAAGAAGGAAGGAACGAAGAGGGGAACGAATGAATATCCGCGTGCACCAATGGACGTCCTCTTCAGCGGCATACCGATGAATGCTGAGGTATGAGGACTCTAAAGCAGGAAAGCATTTCGTTTAGAATCGAGGGGATTATTTTCTTACCGTTTATTCCAGCTTGCCGGCAGAGAGCGAGTTGAACCTTTATCCCTTCGTTTCTCCGAGTGGGTCAAACCCGGAGATATTTCTTTTCAAATTGAACGCTGTGGAATCCTATTTACGCCCGTTACCATACCCAGAAGTTTCATTCTATCGTCGCGATTCTTTACGACTGTTGATAATTTCAACGAGAATCGAAATTATATCTCCTCGTTGCTATTGCGCATTTTTACCGACGCGTTAGCAAGAAAAGATCTTCGTTCCTCTTTGAGGTATTAACGTTCCTCGCTGCAACTCGAGCATATTCTATCGATCGAAGGTTAACACGCCGACGTGCCTCCAAGATTATATTTTCTTTCTTGCCTTTTACATCGAACGAGCATAAACCACCCCTTTCCCATCCTTATTTCCTTACGCGACGACGTTGAAGCGTAATTTTCTCGTTGTCGGCCAAGGAAGGTTGCTTTCTTGGGCTCCGATGACGGTCAAACGTTTTTCTTCTTCTGCTTCGATTACCATTTTCCCCCTAGCCATGAAAATAACTTCTTTGTTTTCCTCTGTTTGCTCTTTGTGTCAAATGTTCGATAAAAAAAAAAGAAAAAAAAAAAAAAAAA
>SMSQ01019456.1:56730-71032 GCA_019453375.1 Ctenoplectra terminalis | reverse complement strand
AAAAAAAAAAAAAAAAAAAAAAAAAAAAAAAAAAAAAAAAAAGCAACAAAGGAAAACACGATTTCCACGCAATATCGTTTCGAAATTGTTATTATACAGACGACGATGAACACGTTCGACGTTTCGAGAAACAGTCCCGCAGTTCTTTCTCTCTTCGATGCCAGGCGTTTACTCTTTTTCTTTTTTTCCACCGGCGATTCTCCGGGCTCATCTGTCACGGGGCAACGCGAGGTTCGTCGTTTCTTCTTGCTTCCGCGAGTTGAACAAATTGTATCTGACAGCAGGACACGGCCGGTGAGTAATGGGTTTCGGAGGGGTGGCTCACCCTGTATTGTACGTTGAAAGTCAGCGCAAGATCACTCTTGTGTTTCTACCACCGGCTACGCGGCACGCCTCTTCAATGAATACACGCGCATCGCTGTCGCTTCGCGTTTCATTCCCTCTGCCCATTGTACACCGGTCGAGAGTCGAATGGAAATATCATGATTTGAATAAAGGGACCCGGTCAGGTTATTTATTTTCCTTCCTAATAGCCAGAACCGGTGAATCCAAGAACGATGGAGCAAAAGCACGCGGACACTGTTTTGATTAGAGTTGCAGCGGTTATACCTAGCGTGTACGAGCAATGTGTCGCGACAGAATGAAATGTCATTCCTATTGCTTTCGTTCCGTCAGATTCTGTGAAACTCGCGCAGATAGCTTTTTTTTCAACCATTATACGTTTTGAATAATACATTCGTATAACAGTGTTCCGTTAAATTCATCAATGGATACCTGCTGTTTCTTGTCGTTTTTTATCAAAATGTTTTTATTCCAAACAACGAACTTGGATTATATTCCTCGTTAGAACGCGGAAACATAACGAGCATCGCCCTATGGTCAAAAAGAGATTTCATAGTTGCAGAATCGGAGGTTCCTGGTAATCAGAGGGACACTAAGTAGACGGTAGAAACCCAAAGCACGATCCTCGATTACATTTCCAATCGGATTTTCATTCTTTTGAAGCGCGCCGTGCCGGGTGTAATCCGGCGGTTCCCTAGTCGGGATCTTTCGCAGAGAAAGCCGATAGTTAACAAGTTTTCAGCTTCCGAGTCGGCTAATTGTACGGGCATTAATTCGTAATTAAAGTTCCTCGCTATTAAAAATCTACCTTTATTTCGCTAAGTGTCAATGGGTGTCAAGATTCCTTTTGCAAAGTATGGTACCTGGTAATTGCCTGCCGGGCGACTGCTCTAACCATAATCGAAATCGAAGTATTCAACCTCATAATCGAAACACAACAGAATTACCGCCTACATAACGAAGAAACGATCGATTGGCAAGGTGAACAGGCATCCTTCGCGATGCGGTCGATAAAGAATCGACAAACTTGGAACGAAATTTATTCCATTCAAATTTTACCTTTTACGCCCTTAATCCGACAAGTTTCGGAGTAACTCGTTCGATCGAGTTTCGTTTTCTCAAGGGAGGGGGAATAGAGCGTATCTGTTCGTCAAACTTTGCATGCAAAGCCGGGAACCGTGCACCGATGCTACCAATCGGAATTTTCAGCGCGACGAAGCGGGTCTGATCCTCTTACCAGCAGGGAAAAACGATCGTAAAGATTTTAATTCCTCCACCTGGCGGCTTCTTCTCCGGCAAGACGTCGCGTAAATCGTATTCCATTCGCTTACATTATAGCGAGTATCACAGAGCTGGCGCGTAAAACAGAGGAAGCAAGTCTAAGATGAATAATGCTGAATATGAAAATCTTTATTCCGACGACTGGTAGCTACGAAAATGTTTTTTCTCGCGCTGCTACGCTTCGCCATTGGGAAAGCTCGGTTTAGTCAGATCGAACTGTTCCTGATTGCGAGTTTCGTTTCCGAGCTCTACCATTTCCTCGCAGAACTTTTTCAGCCGTCATCCAACGATGGTAGGAACGCAGATACGCGCGTGGAATTTGTTAGCGAACGCGACGAAGTAATTGGTCCGTGATCGGGTGAAATTTCTTGGAAAGCAAGTGACGCTGATTAGTGCTTCTCTTGTTTTGCGAAACGGTTACGAAAGCGGCTTCTTTGTTCTTCACGAGCCTCGTTTTCCGAAAGCAAATTGCATTTTATGTCGGAATATGCATTCGGAATGTCGTCCAAGATAACTTCTTTGTTTTACCGCAGATTCGGCACGGAGGTTCCGAGGATAAATGTTATTCGTGTCCTATGCAAACGGGAATTGGAAAATTTTAAGCGTTCCAATGGTCGTCGGCAAACTTCCTCGACTTCCGGAAGGATCCGTTCGAAGACTCGCACAGCGAGGCGAGTCGACTTCGATGCCAGTAGTATTCAAAGTACCGAACTTAATGGATTCGACGAACTCGAAGACTGTTTGAAAGCAGTCATCTCCATGCCGTTTTGTTTGCACTCGCGTCGTACTTTTTGCATCTTTTTTCTTCTCTCTCATGGTAGAGGCTATAAAAGAGTTTCGATCTCGAGTTGAACGATTGCGATTCTATCGAGTGCGCTATTTTCATTTTTTTTAATGGTATAAAAAAGATTGAAGATTTTATATTTTATGGTAAATTCTTGGGAGTAAAATGCATCGAAGGTCGAATTCCATAGGGTCGCGATAAACTATCCGTGGGGAGTATTCGTTGGTTAGGTCAAACATTTGCACAACGTGTCATCAGTTTATTGGTCCCGCGACGATAGAAAGTCCCTTTTCAAATATATTCTCCGAATCGACGTACGTGTTCGGTTCCCTAATGTAAAAAACTTTCGTGGGAAAATCGCACCGTCGAAAAACTACAAAGAAAAGACAAACATTTTTTTTTTTTCCGCCATCGGTGCACCAGCTTGATCGATATCTAGCAAAACAGGAGAATTCGATTTGACGTCGCTCTCCTGTCCACGCACCGGTAAAACCGATCCAACGATATTTAATTGTCGTAGAAAATCCTTTGGTGCCTTTTTCGAAATTCCTGAAAATTCATGTTGAAAGCGTTTTACGCGAATAAAATAAAACGATCCCAAGGTACGCGAGCATTTTCGTTGCGGTCCTTATGTAAATAGACGAATATTTTAGCTATTTGTTCGTTCTCGGTCAACGATCGGCTGTCGAAGCTAAATGCGTAGGCAGACGGCAAACACTGCTTTCGCGTTACGGTTCGAAAACAATTTCCGAACACGTGTTCGTTCCTCTTTTGCGTTCGCTTGGAAGTCGTTCCTCCGGCAAGAGCAGGTTGTTCCAAAGCAGCAGCAGCAGCATCTGTACAAGGGAAACAATCCCACGTTTCGTGTCTGTCCACCATAATCTCCTCCCCCAACCTTCTTCGTTTTAACTTGCTCCGGACTAGAGGGAGGAACAGAGAAGAAGAGGACACTATCTCGAAGCAGAGATTGCTTTGGTTGCCCGCGTCCCGTTTTTCCCTACGATTTACCCTGGCTAGATTGCTTCGTGCACGCTCTTGAGTTGTTTTAACCTTTAACCCTCTCGCTGGCCGAGATACGTCCGACATCCGTCTCGCCTTTTTTGCTAGGGCGTGTTACCTGCCATTTTTCCGCATTCTCCTTCGTCAGTTTATTCTATAATATAAACGTCCATTCGAGAAACTGCTTCGTTGAAAATGATACTCGTATGGGGTAAATCTGGGACAGTCGAACCACCGGGAGAGATCCACCGATATTAATATTTCAAAATAAAACAAATAAATCGGTTGATTATTATTATTCTCATTTTTTATTAAAAAACAAAATAAACATTTTAATATGTCGCAATTACATGATTTATATATTTTCTGAATTACTTATGCGCCGCTTTAATTTGTCCAAAACAACAAAAATTCAAAAAACCAACAATGCAATGGCTTCGTTCCAAAAAATAGTCCAACTATCTTCGATTTATCCTATAAATGTTGGGCTACGCAACTATCTCGCGTATCGGTTTATTTAAAATCTTGTTAAGCGGTACGTTTAGAAGCACAAGTTTAAAACGTGTGCAAGGCCTCGTCGCGCCACGCGAGCAGACTCGTTCATTTTTCTAATTGAACAGGTTGCCTCCAGGGAGACATACCGGTAGATTAAACCGAGAACGGGATTATAAGTTTTCTGCGATAAAGTAAGCGGCTGTTGTTCTTGTTCCCGCGTAATTACGAAATGGTAGTTATTTAGCAAGTGTTCGCGTTACTCAGAACGTTTTAATTAAATTACCACTCGTCGTTATCCTTCGCCTGAATCCTGTGGCTTCGAGTGCCACTATATCAGCGAGCCTAGAATTCTCAGTGCCGGATATTGTTTGCCGTTTGCCGTTTGCCGTTCCGTTTCCTTGTTTCCTCAAAGATCGTCCCGTTAATTTCTGTTTGCGATTAGGCCTCGATTTCGTGTCGTTCGAAACGAACGAGCTTCTTCGATCGTTTCCCGAACCATTTTGTCATCTTGTCGCATCAAAACGATCGATCTTATTAATTTTCACGTATTTATTTTCAATATATATATATTCGTATTGAAATTCACGAAATTACGCAGTCATTGCCAGCAAAGTGATATCGAATAATTATAACAGCTCTGAATTTAAGCTGTGTTAAGCGCACGTTTGTTGAAAGCATATCTATCGGTCGATCGATGGGTCTGCTTCGAGCCAGCAATTGTTTGTACTTAATAAGATGAAGAGCACTTAGTGCGACGTCGAACCGCTATGAATGATCGATTATACGCGTGATCGTCCTACATCGGTTTTAATTAGAGAAAATATTCATGCAAACGATTCGTGTTATAACTAAACGCGTACATACTGGAGGAAAAGATCGTTTAACTCTTACTCGATCCGGTTCTCCGGTAATCAAGACATCGCTATCCGTTGATCGCCGGAGGCAAACCTTTCTCGTGCCATCAGTATTTTTCTTTATCATCCACTCGAGCGTGTGTAAATCCACGTGGCATAGAATCACTCCTATTATTACCTGAACACGAATGAACAATCCCGAGAGAGAGAGAGAGAGAGAGAGAGACTAAACGCTTCAAACTCTAAGATGAAATTATCTTAAAATTTTCTTTAAAATTTTCTTTAAAATTTTCCTTAAAATTTTCTTTAAAATTCGTTATCAGTTTCTTCGTTTCGGGCGGATAATGGTGTCGAAATAAATTGAATTTCTTGATCGAGAATTGGGTTGCAACGAGGCATGCAATCCAATAGTCCAATCGCGGCTGCCGCCATGCTCACGGTCAACGATATTCGTTTGCACCAATGGAAACGAGGGTGAGACCGAGAAAAGGGTGCGCACGTGCGTCTGGCGTTCGAGAATTTGTTCGCTGATTGCTCGACTCGATAAAAGAAGAAAAAAAAAAAAAAAAAAGGAACCAAGAGAAACCATTTTGGTCGATGGATGCCGAACGTCCGTCGGTTGGTCGCCGGTGAGCAAATTGTGGTTAATTTAACGCCACAGTCAAAGATTCGAGAACGTATTAACCCGTTGAGAAGTTTCGGCTCGTTTAATCCTCGTTCTCTTTGCGAAACTACGCTCCAAACGACCAGTGATTGTCTCTTAATTTGCGAAGCTAAAAAAAAAAGAAAAAAAAAACTGAACTCTGTTTTATTTCAAGCTGGTTCTTCCTACCTGTAGAAAATTAGTCTCGCGTATGAAAGCAATTTTCATCGTTGTATATAACAAAATTTTATTCCATTTACCAAAGCGAAGCAGCCTTTTATGGTTCGGAGCGGAAAAATGATTTGAGCCGGTGGATATATAATTTTACAGCACGATAAGAGAGACAGGCCGAATACTGGTTACGCTTATTCATCGAGCAGATGGCTGGCGAGCTTTATCAATGTTCGCTCTATCAGGATTATTAGGTCCTATCCATTGGTTTGCTTTGCAGCCCGGGCAAAGCAATTTGCGCGAGAAAATCTGTGGTCCTTCGAAAAACGTCGCTGTTACCCTGTGATATTCACAAAAGTGAAAAAATAACAGACGAGTGGATTTTCAATGATCCTTTCGATGTCAATTGCAGGTTTGTTTCATCGTTTCGATATAGTGAATTAAATTTACTTAATTCGATCGTTCCTATTGCACAGGACGAAGAATGTAAATTGAAACTGTCGAGAAAATGGAAAACTTGGAAGCCAGATCCACGGTCGGTCTACTCGGGGAAGGATTGAAGGTGGTGAGCCACGAAAGATTTTTACGATCGGGCAGCGTGTGCACGTAACAACCCGGCGAATATAATCCTCGTATTCCAAGGGAAAAGTGACGTAAGGACGAAACGAGTGTCCTTTACGATCCCTTAAATGCCCGGTGTTATTTCCAGTCGGCGGACGATATTCAGCGTAATAACGTGATAAATAACGGGTCGTAACTTCAATGTACCTACGTAACTTGCCACGTAGTATTTGGCCAGGCCTCTTTATTCCGGGGCATGTCGGTTTATAAACGTTAATTACGTGTCCCCCCTTGCACGGTCGCTGCATGCTTAGCGTTGCAGGAAGCGACGCTAAACATCAGTTCCTGACGCCGCTTTCTCGCAGTTCTTCGCTCGTGGTCGTGGCAAAAAGAAGCAACACATCGTCGTGTTTCTCTTTGGATGACACGATAAAAAGATAATTGAAGTAACCGATCTTTGTATCTTGAGTACATTTATGAACGACCAGTTTTTTTGGTCGAAATATAGATGTACCTATAGGTGTACCGCTTAGAAAATTATACGGTGAGAGTAAAGTTTCATTCCGAGATTCCTGACAAGTTAACAAGATACAGCTTTTCGAACCACGTTCGTTAGTTTCTTCGGAATAGGATGCTCGTAACTTCGCAACCACGCGAAACGGGATTAAGTAAACCTTCTCGATTCACCTTTCCTTCGTCGAGGTTAAATCATCTCACCTACGCGACGTCGT
This sequence comes from Ctenoplectra terminalis, assembly GCA_019453375.1. NCBI lineage: Eukaryota > Metazoa > Arthropoda > Insecta > Hymenoptera > Apidae > Ctenoplectra > Ctenoplectra terminalis. Next base: position 64,171 of record SMSQ01019456.1, on the reverse strand, counting down.
TGCATCGTCGTCGAGGAACCGATCCACGGAACTCTGTCGGATCGCAGCGATCGTTCTCCAAGAAGTGAAGGAAAATTTGAAACTAACCCGAAGACCGAAGAAGATTGCCAGGCACCGCGATATCGCCGCTCGGATTTCGCTTATTCCGGGCCTGCAACCGCATTATCCAATTTTCCACGGTGCAGCGCGGTGCAATTGCACGCAGAGGCGGATGGCGTGGGCCGGCGTACTCGTTCGTCGGCTGGTTCTCGCGTCGCACTTTTCCCCCGCGTTGCAACGCGCTGCCTCCAGCTGGTGCACGCTGGAACCAACGGTAGAATCGGTTGGCGGTAAATCGAAAGCGGCAATAAAATCGATACCTCGTCGATCTGTGGATTTTTTGTCTTCCTCTTCCTTTTCGAACCGTTCGATCGATGTAAACGATACCTCGTTACGTGGGACCGATCGTTGAACGCGTAATTGAAATGGGAGCGGCGTAATGCGCGACTAGAGCTGGACGAAGGCTGACGAAAGTATTGTGGCAACTATAGTAAGTGATCGAGAATAAAACGTAAAAGGAAGAAAGGTGCACGAGAAAGTACAAAGTTATACGCAGCGTTGTGGCTTGTCTGATTAATGATCAAAGACAGTGTACAGTGGTATCGTCGAAAGAAAAGGGAAAGAGAAAGATTGGTATCGGTACATCGGTACACGCTTCTCTTCAAACTTGTCTCGTCGCAAAGGGCTACGGTTTGGGATCATCGACGCATGATTTACGACGGTTCGATCCAGGAAAAAAGGGTAAAATACTTTCTTTTCAAGAGCGCTCCCTCTGCCTGGGCTGCGCATCCTTTGTCTTCCTGGATCCATTTCCTCCCCTCCCCCCCCCCCTCTCGTTTTCTCCGTTTAACTCGGAGTTAACGATCGATCGCGTAAAATCAACCAATCTACCTGCTACTCTGCCCCTGCTGTGTTTCAGCTTCATCGACGAAATTTTACAGGGCATAGTTCACGGTATAAAATGAGAAGAGGGGACGTTCAGATTATGGTTCCGACTTAAATCGAGCGTACGAGGAAGTCGACGCTTTATGTTCCCGTCGATACGTGACCCTACACCGTATGATCCGCAACGTGCACCGTTCTCGCCGATAAAGTGAGCCATTTACCTCGCAGCCCTCGGCTTGGTTCGAAATTTCTCCTTTCGAATAAAGTCTGTGTCGTGCACAGGGAGGAGCGCCGTTTCGGGGCGTTAATGGCACTTGTAGATCGATCGATAAAGGTAAACGGCGTGTCCCGATATTGAGGCGACATAGCGTTTAACACCTCGGAGACCGGTGTGTTTGCAAATGTGAAACCTGTCGCAGGAACCGTCCAATAAAAAGGAGACCGGGGTCTCTGAATGGCCGGCAAGGTTAATGCGATTGGATGATTGGCTCGATTAGCAAATTGGCTAGCGACGTGTAGGACATTGGGATAAATGAGGATATGTCTATGCTGGGAACATGGCACTGCGGTAAATTGATGGGAAGGGATCGAACGACAGCCCCGATGTCGTCGCTGATATATTATGAGACATGGTTTTCGATAGGCGAGCTTACGTGCACGTGTCAGCTTGATAATTAACGCGATCCTTGCAGTGTTGCATCAGGCCTGGTGGGGGACAAAAAAATGGAATTCCAGCGACGCTATGGAATATTTTTTTTTATTTTTTTATTTTTTTATTTTTTTATTTTCTACCTCAACTCTTTCCAGATAAATCGTCGTTCGATGAAATTTCACAAATCGTTCGCGTTCCACGACACGCCTCGTGTTTCTCGCAGAGACGAGGGGAATCATCGTGGATGGAGAGAAAATAAAAATAAATTGAAGCAGAATTAATCGATCGAACAATAAATCGCAGCGGGACACAGAAGGTTTCTCGATCAAAGACAACCGTCCCATCAATATGCCTCGGTTTATTTCTTCTGGATCGTCTGTAAAAACAGATTCGAGATGCATATCGATGCGTCATCGCAAACGTGGGCCGTGGCTTTTAGCGTGGGTGTCGAAGGTGTATAACTTAAGTTCTTAGCACGTGGGTTAGCAGAAGGACCTTATCGGGCGAACGGCGCGTGGCAGACGAATTTTTTCTTGTCACCACCACTGATTATTTTCACGTCCATTATCCCGAGGATACATATATTTTTACCTCGTTAGGGAAGCGATCGTTTCAACGATTCTGTCGAAACGATCGTCCCAGACGTTCTTCTCTGCCTTATTAAGCCTGGCTCGTCCCTACGACCTAGAAGGGGAAATTCTTTTCATTCTTCTCATTCTTTTATACGGTTTAATAGATCGAAAATATGCCATCGCGAGGATCACATTCCTTCTCTCTTAACAGCACATTTAAATTTTTCCCAGAAACGATACATTAAAACAAAGTACCCTGCTTCTGCTACCGTCCGACGCCGAGCGGAAGCAGTAAGTTCTCTCCACCTCGAGATTTTGTCTTTCCACCACCCTTTCTCCCTTGATCTATTCGAGTTTTTCGTCCGGGAAAACTGCGTTGTTTACCACGTTGTTCTACGATCCATATCTTTGTTCTCTGCCATTGTTCTACGGGCACGTTGGTGTAACGAACGATACTTGCGGAAAACTTCGCTGGCTGGCCCTCTTACCTTCTTACTTTCAGTGTCCCCGATGTAACGGCGCGAAAAGTATCATCCTGAAATTTCAACAGTATTTCAACGAATAATCGCTATCCTCCCGACCGGAAATGAATAACGTAGTCGTTGAAACATCGCCGACCGTGTAATTCTCTCGTGAAATAAAACGTGATGATTTTTCGACGAATCGAAAAATGAGCATTAAAGTTAGTGGTAGAGCGTAAAAGAAACAAAATAAAATAAAATAAATAAATAACAACAAAGTTTTAACGCGTTCAGCCGGTGCATGGATAAAATAACCAATAACTATTCAAAGGCCGGTAACCGCGAAAAGTTATTCAACCCATAGTGCGTTAAACGTTTCAGAGCCGAAATGTTGTAAAAAAGAAAGGAAAAAAAGAAAAAGAAAAAAAACAGTAGAAAATGAGGATGAAAAAAATTGTACTCGCATCCGGATGGAAACTTTCCTTTATACTTGGCTCGCGGTCGAAACTACTTCGCCCACACGGGAGAGACGGGTCACACCCATTTCATTTCGCGGTTTCTCTTCTTTCATCTTCTCTGCTCAAATTTTTCGAGCATCGCTGCAATCATCTCGGTCTTCCTCCGCATTCGGCCACCTCCATCTCCGTCTGCGTAGCGTCTCGACGCCCTCTGTTCGTTCTCATTAGCCCACCATTTATCCTCCGTTGAATTAAGCCTCGTGGTTCGCCAAAATCCCCACGAAGAATCGCTCGGTCAATTGTTTCTTCGTTGCCGCCAACCACGGACCCGATTGTTTCTCGATCGGATACGCTCTAATTGCGGAAACACAATTAGCGCGAGTAAATATCCGGCCAACCGGTGTGGTTTCTAATTAATTCTCGGCTCGTCGTCGGTTTTACGTGGCATTCCCTGTAACGAACTTGGCTGGGAGATCGGTGGCTGTTCGGCTAAAAATCGCCGAAAGAGCTTACGTGATTAATTCGAGTTGGCTCTTTGCTCGATTCGATATTTTGCGATATCGGTTTGACAACGATAGGCGGGATAATCGGAAGCACGCGAAAAAAATTTCACGGGAGAACTCGAGGATAGCAGGAACGGGCCGAGTCGTCACGAAGATAGCATTTATCTATTTCGTGCACGCGACCAGGGTTAGGGAAAAGGATTGCCGAAACACAAAAGGGACGAAGCAAAGAGAAAGGTGCGGTCGATCGAACACAGCATTCCTTGGCGAAGTGAAACAATGTTAGAGATGAGCTCGTACCGACTTGTGTCGATTTCCCTTTGAAACGCCAAAGAGTTACTTCCGGTTCTTCGATCGTAGAACCTTTGATGCTCCGTTCCCCGCTACCCATCGATTTCATTAGATTTGGTCACTGTGTTTCCTTGTTAACCTTCCTTTACACTCGTTTTAATCTATTTCAAATTCTTTCGAGGTATTCTATCGTATTTATTTCTTGAAATAAGTTAGGTCATGGTCTTTAGTTAAGTTAGGTCTTATCTTAAAAGATAATTACAATGAACATGAATCAAGCTATCAGTCAGAACCCGAGACGGGGGATGCTAGTTAAATATAAAACAAAAAATCCATCGACTTTCGGTACCCGCAGTCGTTCCATCGGAAACGCAACGGCGCGTGGTGTCCGTTGGACGACCGCCAGGGACCGGAAAGGATGCTCGAAGATAGATATGCTTACGATTCGAGCAGAGCATACCCTCGAGAAACGTATTCGGAACGCTAAAAATCGCTCGAGACAGCGGTAAAGGAAATGCAATTTCATCACAGCGATGAGATCAAATTCCATCCGCCTATCCACTCTTTCGTTCCCCGAAACGATTGTCCTCTTCCCGTAAAAATCTCTAATTCGATCGAATTTCCGCTTTCAGAGTCAATGACGAGGTGACAACGACGACCACGAACACGACGGAGACATACGAAGAAGAAACGAATCAACCAATCATGGCTAAAAGTTCTGAGAGGCTGCCCGGTACCTCCACTAGGTTGAGGACCAGAGACGATGGCTGTTGCTCCGTGAACTTTCTGAAATACGTTCTTCACATCTACAACGTGGTGTTATTCGTAAGTAGAGTACAGTCTCGTACTTGCTAAATTCGGCTATGTTGCATCAAGCGAAACAGAAGAGGGAAAGTGCATTGTCAGCGACGAGAGTAAACCAGTTACGTTTTCACTCTAACTCGGGTAGCGTTCACAATTGGCTGTGTCCTCGCAATGGTGCCGTTTGGTCCTCGTAAACGCTTCCTTTTAATTGTTACCGGAATCGCTTCGCGTTCCACTGGTTGACTCGAGTGGAATCAGCAACGAATCGTTTCCGGGGTAAACCACCTCGGGAGAGCTTGTTCGTTTACAAAAAAAAGAAAAAAGAAAAAAAAAAAACCAAAACAAAATCAGCAAAACACCTCGATGAAAAAAATCGGATGCAAAATACTCGGCGAAAGGGTCGTCGCAAATATTAACGAAGCAATTTTCACGCAGATCCACGGGGACGTTTAAGTCGCTCGAATAAGCTCGCGCGTTTCGTTCCGTGAATGCACGAGCGTTGTAAACAGTCGAACGAACATCGTGACCCATCGTGATACATCCCATAAAATGCTAATGAAGTCCGCGTTTGTAAGATGCAGCCGCAGGCCGGAAAGGAAAGCGTCGAAAGGCAAAAGGAGGAGAGAAATTGCAAAAAGAGCACGAGGGTACAAATCGATTGGTAGCCCTCGACGCGGTGCATCGCAATTTAATGCATGAAACGTCGACGCCTTGTTGAGAAGCGGACCCCGGCGAGAATGTCCGCGAGATTAAAAACAAGCGAGGAACTTGCTCCGAGCCTTGTACCCTGTTATTGCCGTCGTCTTCTCGCGAAGGCTCATTTTTCATCATTTTAGCCCGTTCGATGCCTCGTTTGTTTCTCTCCTATACGACAGACCCTTTACTCTTGGTATCGTTTCCTCGAAATCTTTCCGATTGTAGGAGAAAAAGAGTCGGCCGATCGAATTGCTTAGACCGAGATTCGAACCCAGATTTTCCGCTTGCCGGGCGATTGCGAACGCGTTAAGCGCGGAGCTGACATTCCTGTGCTTTCCGTTCAAGTGACGATTGCTCATCGTGGTTGGATTACGGACGATAACAAATACGTCGCGTTTAACGCGTTAAGCCATCCAGGGCCGACCGGTAACTTTTCCTCTCCTAGTTCTTACAACCGAAACACAACAGAATCGCCGTCTACACGATATTCCCATTTCGGTATCCACGAGCAGAAACACGAATCCTGAACTCAAAGCGTTCAAATTACCCTCTCATGATCGAACTCGTCGAAACGGCTGGACAAAATTGCAAAATCACCGCGATGATCGTTGGTCAGAGCAATCGACGTAAGCCGACCTAGCTGAATGGCTGACTTTAAACTTGCCCGGTAATAAGGCTCGATAATGCAGGGATAATACAACAATAACCTGCCGGGAACAATGGCCGTGCAACAATGCCGGTTGTTTAACGCTTGCGTTTACTCGCATCGATTACGTTCGCAAGTGTGGCTACCCTGTCCGATCAGACTCGATGGATTGTTCCAATGATCCTCGATGTTGGTCGGAACATAAAGCTGCATCCATCGATCGTGGACGTGATCGTTGGATTTCTTGGCGACAGACTTTCTTCGTTGGCAGAAACTTGCGTTGCTTCTTGGCACATAGTTGACGATGTTAGGTGTGTTCACGTTGAACGCTAGGCGAATAGAAGATGAGCGTACAGGGTGAACGCTGAACGTTGATATCTCGATCGTAGCCGGATTGTCGGCGGATCGCTCGTTAAAGGAAAGTTGGACGTTACCGGTGGTAAACTATTCGCGGTCGAAGTTGATTCGAACTTCTCGAGGGAAGCGATTCTGCTCGAATGGCTTTATCCGCTTGTTACGTGAACGAGCATGGAAGAGCTGGTTAAACTGACAAAAAGGAAAGTTAAGGGCGAAGAAAATTATGCAATTAAAGACTAAAGCTATACTAAAGCTATACTAAAGCAACAAAAGCTAGTATCTGCGCTGCTACGACTTATTAACAACCGATAAAGAGTGACGAGGTTTCCCTCTACGACACACCCAACTTCTGTATCCGTTAATTAATCGTTCCGTGGATGATTCAATTACTCGGCTAAATCAAGTGTTCGATAATTCTCGTAACGATCAAACAATACTCGAGGTTTCGCACTTCATCGTTCGACACGATTGTTTCTTTGCTTCGGTATCAACGGAACCGATCGCTACTTGGTTACGGTTTCCATCCAATTTCCGATCGGTTGCCTTGGCGATCGAGTATTTCTGCGTAAAACGTACCAGGTGGTAGGATTACTGCAATTTAGGCAACTCGCGTACAGTCGCGCAACTTTCCGGCAACAGCGTTTGCTGGCTACGGGATGGAAAGGCTTAATTATAGGGTTGGTAAAAATCGTAGAGCGAGGTACTAATTATCGATTAATTACAATTAATTACCAATCGATGTATTCAAGCTTAGCTATACGAGAACTTCAAAGATTTTCATCGTAATTTTTCAAATTTTGACTCGAGTATATTCTTTTTGTTCTGCGTAATAACGCACAATAATTCACAAGTTGTATTTGAAGAGCAGCAGAGATGGGGAATATAAAATAAAGGACGTTCGCTATTTTGTTTTTCATTGTTTCGGCGTAACGAGAACGTGCGAGGCCGTGTGTACAGCGAAAAAAACTGATAAATAGTTAATTCGTCAAGGGGGTGCTCGCGTAACATTGAGTAATAAACTTTTCACCAAGCGTTAACCGCTATCTGTCTATCGTTTAAAGATAAAAAAAAAAAAAA
>SMSQ01019456.1:41706-55090 GCA_019453375.1 Ctenoplectra terminalis | reverse complement strand
AAAAAAAAAAAAAAAATTAACTCGATTGAGGTAGCGCTATTTTGATTTCGATCCAAATTAATTCGAATAAACAAAGCGTCGAGCTGTGAGCACATTCGTTTCAACGCAGCGTAAACATTTTCACCGAGATATCGAGCTCGTAAATCAATTTTTTTCCTACCACTGTTCATTGAAAAGTTTATTCAACAAGGATAACGCTTCGCCGAAGCAAATTACCAATGTTCCGATCCTCTTAACAGCCCTTTAAGACGGATTAATTTTAACGATCGCTAATAACGAATATCGAGGCACATCTTTCCCGAAGCAGCAGAGCACAGAATAGCTCGCGTAATAAAATACGATTATCTCGCTGTGTGGTCCAATCGCATTACGGCTGCTCATTATAGTTATAATTCCAGCGATCCACGCGGCCCGTTTAAACCGCATCGTCGCGAGTTTCGTGTTAAATATCGCGCGTTAATGTCGCTGAAACAGCAAAACAAACCGCAATCCACTCGACAAAGTTACCGATGTTAATCCCCTGACGATGAGTGGCGCCAAAACGGTTTAAGACTTCCCTGTCAATTAATTATCTACGATCGTTAATTATCGTTGAACGCGCAGAGAACTGGGATTTCAAAATGATTATATCGCAATTCTGATACGTTAAATATTCTGCCGAACATAAAGATTTGGAGTTCGATTGTAGATAGCAATTATTTTATACATTTAAATTTAAACAAACACGAATTTTCATTTAAATGCATTTTCATTTTAATGCCTTGAATATTTAGTAACTTTGCGATGATGTATTCCAAGAAACAAAATATTAAACAATTTATTCGGCACATTTAGATACGGCTATTCGCTCTGATACATCTTTCCGGTTTGATCTGCTTATTTAAAAAAATAATAGTGATAACAAACATCCGCAATTGCATCGATAACGCGGGAGTCGCTTTGGACGAACGAGTCGCTTTAAACGAACGAAACAACCGTCATCCGGCTTATTTCTCGAACGAGAACCAGTCCGGTGTCCGTTCAGAGGTGATGGTTGTCCGCTTCGGTGTACATCGCAGGACACCAAGTGCATTCCCGAGGGAACTTGCGTTTCCGTACAGGCAGAGCGCGTACATACGAGCACGAGCGAGCGATCGCAGGAACGCACGTAGGCGCGCGTGCATACCGGTGCATCGTCCGGCGACAGATCGCACTTGACGCGTTTGTCGATCGCGAAACACCGAGCGTGAAGGAACGATACAGTCGCACGATACAGTCTCTTGTGCTCCGCTAAAATCCCCTTCACGCGCCACGCCGATCGTGCGTTGAATTATTCCGCGTCACTGCGTGCCGTTTAATTATCCTCGACGCGGCGCAGTGTGGTGCAATTTTATCGGCCACTACTGTACACGCTCCTTGAGTCTTTCTTAAACGCGTGCATAGTCACCTGAATTCCTCGCGAGCGCAGAAATCCTGCTAATTTGCAGCAACCAGGTGGATTCGCGTTCACGCGTCGAATGTCAAACGCGATCTCTCGGAACCGCCTACGAAGAATTTTTCCACGGGATGATCGCGGAAAAGCAGAATCTTCCGTAGAATCTTTCAAAGGTCGACAAAGAAGCGAAAAGAAACGTTTAAGAGGCCGAAGGATGTCGGAAGCAACTCCGGCACGAGAGTTGCTGTTGGGATACGATGTAACGCGTAATTATTTTAACTTCGTTCTGAGATACAACTGCTCCCTGGCTTTGGAGGATTTATGTACGTGCCTCCACTAGATTAGATTTCGGTACACGTACACCATGAGCCGTGATTCATCGCACGAGTGATAGGGTAATTAGAGATAAAATAAGAATCAAGAAAAATAATTTCCGAGAGTGATGCATCTTGACACGTTAAGCTGTACGTCGCGACCCTGTGGACCGGTGCTGACAGTATCAATTTCAATAAAATAATACATTATAATTCACCAATGAATTTTTATTAAACCACGTTGAACAAAAAATTTATGGCTTTCCTTTGCAGGCTATTATAATTTTCTTTTTAGATTCTTCGCTATTTTTCCATCAAATGTTTCTGAATTAACATCGTAGCAACCTAACGAAAAGTCGACTAAAATCAGTATAGCGCTGCTTAACGTTTTAAGTAAGACGAATCGAGTACGCGTGACTTAGAATCTCTGTCGCCCTCTGAGAAATTATTCGATAGCTTCGTCGCTCGCGTTGATCCTTCGACGCGCATTGCGCAAAGTAATCAAGAGTCGTGCGTTTTCACGCTTTTTCATCGCTGCTGGTTGTTGAAACGACACCGTCGAACGGTTCGAGCTACTCACCGCTCGACCGTTCTTCGCGATGCATCTTCGCTTGATCGGTGCGCAGAGAGTAAACTCGTGAGCGTAGAATGATTATCCTTGACACGTTGTAAATAAGGGAGCAGCTATCTTCGCGGAGAGATCTTCTCGGTTCTTATGCTAATGGATACCCACCTTCGGCTTCGGCTTCGGCTTCGAACGTTCGAGCATAGGCCGGTTCTCTCGCCTAACACGCTCCGACCGATTAACGCCGGACGTTCTACCGAGGTAAGACCTACCATGCAACACGCAAGTATTACGTACCGTGCGAGTCTCGCAAGGCAAAAGGGATGCTCTGCTCGCTCCGCCTAATCGTGCCTGTGTCCTGTCCGTGACGCAAGGCTGTATGATCCGATTGAGAGATACGATCGTTTCGACGAATAACAAAAATACGCGTGTCTTAATCTTATAACTGTGTTAAAAGAAGGTGGATCTTTTACATTCTAACCAATCAGACCCGCATTCCTTCCGCGGGACTTCTTGCGAGACTCGCACAGTACGTACCCTCGTGATCGGCTCGACTACTGCCTCGCGATCGATGGAACCTCGAGTCGATAAACTCGGACGGAATGTCACGCTCGCCCAGCAATTTCTGCGAGCGTTTCCGATACGGCATTCCCTGACTCCCTTATCAACCGTGCAAGAAATTGGGCCGGAATTCGAGTATCGCGAGTACACAGACCGGTTATTCGAACCTATTGAACCGAGGCTATCAAAGGATTTCTCGCTATTTAACCCTTTGCACTCGAACGTCCCCTCTCAGGAGATATCAGAGTTTATTGATGATTACAGAGGATGAACTTATGTCGACGTAACTTTTTTTTTAAATGCATGTTTCCTTGAAATTTTCTATTTGAAACGGCAAGAGATAGCAAATCAAAAAGTATGGTGTATATTATACCGAGATACGGCACGATTTCTGTTTGCACACTTTCCTATAAAAATGTCGGGAGATAGTTTCGAGTGCGAAGAGTCAAGATCTTCCATTTTTCAATTTGTTAAAAGATGTTGAGCTTTAACATTTTGTTAACTCCGCGAGATTGAATCGTTACGGTATAGCAAACTGCGAGAACAGAGATTTATAAAGAGACAACGAGAGTTGCATTGTACGGAGAACGGAAGTCGAGCCTCGGGGTTCAACCGATTATAACGAAACACTCACCGCAAATGATTTCGTTAAATTAGCCGACGTATCTATGTTTCGTCGCGTTTAGCGGTTAAGTCCCGACACTGTGAAGCCGAGCACGCAGCGTCGAAAATGTTTATCGTTAATGTTATTACGTGGCAGCGTTGGTGGCCTTAAAACAGCTGCCATAAATCATGAGAGCACGCTGCGTTATATGTAGTACGCAAGTATTATGCCAAAGGAGTGGAACAAACGTGCTGGTGTACCGATGATATCTCGTGGCAGCTGCAGCTGCATCGAAGAATGCACCGAGACCAAGCGTCAGAAATCGTCGAATATCGGGCTTGGTATCTGCGTTCCTTTGGTCATGCTTTTTTTTTCTATTCATATCATACGAAACAGGAATGTCAGAGGTAAATAATGTTGTTGGTTCAACGAATTAATATCTGGCGTCAATTTACGAGGTCCCAACGCACGAAATTCTCTCGTTTCTGTCTTCGCTTTGACCGACATTCGATGCAAGCGTGTAAATATAGGTTGTCGTCCAAACGGTGAATTTTCATTTGCGCATAACTCGCAGATACAGCGGGCAAGATTTAAAATTAGACGCATCTCCGACATACTTTGTGCAGCTACGCGATCCAACGTGAAAAGCGTTACATAACTGCGAATACGATTGCTGTGACGATTAAAATTGACCAACTCGAGGAGAAAAACCCCCGTTGCAGGTGTAACAAAAAATGCACAGCTATCAGTTTATTTTGTAGGAGGTTTTTTCTAAGGTGGTCAACTAATATCAGCATGCTGTACAAAACGGTTTATTCGACGTCTCGATACTTCCAAAGCTAATAGTCAACTGTTCTACGCGAAAGACCAACAGATAGTGTGACCCTAATCGATGGGCACTTGAGTTTGGTCTCTGCCACTCGTCAAGAGACGCAGGCTAAGCTATAAACCGATCAAAAATGCATACAATTTGAAGTTGAAAAGTTGATATCGATCGTGAATATAATTAATGCAGACCAGTTTGTTGCTTTTCTTCCTTTTAAAAAATGTTAAAGTTAAACCACCTGAAAGATTAAAACCAAAAGGGAAGAAGACGCGTTAACGTGTATCAGGTCTTGGTAACAACGCGAAGAAAATATTAGTAAAAAAAAGGCAAAGCAAACGTTGCTGGAGTAGGATAACTTGCTCGACGGTCGTAATCATATCTCGCGAGTTATGCAACTCGCGCCTAGTTACCGTCCCCATAAATCTTGGCAAAAATTCAAGAGAAGGTGTACCACGATTTATGGAATAAACGGTATAACATTTTATATCCGGTGACCGAAAAGATTGCCAGACTTGAGCGAACGCCTACCGATCTTAAGGATAGCTGGAATCAAATTTTTTACATAGAAATTATTGCTCGGCGATATTCCATCGACGCCGATGGTCTGTTTCGATCGGTATGATACACCGCGATATTTATTTCGTTACATCGTATCGATTCTTATGGATAAGTTTCAGTTTCCGCGACGAATCGTCGCGAAGAGGAAATGAATTTTCCGTCCCATCGATTGTCAGGTGGGGCGTGAAACGCGGTAAAAGGATGACCGTGGAGCACCGTTAGACGCTCTCCTCTTTATTTGCTCTTCAAATTCATAACCTCTGAAGAAGATAAGCCACGGTCGCGTCTCGGGAAAGCCGAGGCACGGAGGATTTAAAGCGAAGAAGAGCGAAGGAAAGAGAGCTGCGGGGGCGTTTGTTCAAGATGCCGACGTCCCTCGAAGAATTCCAGAAAACCTGTCCAAACGAGCCTCTTAGGCTGGTTAGGGCGAGTGTTGCGCATAGTTAGCGGGCGGTACGATCGGCATCGAGGAACAGACGAAATCCAGCGCTCCTCTAATTGAGTCGACTAGATAAAAACAACGCTGCTGGCTCTTTTATTTTCGGTTCGACTCGATCGAACCCAAGATGGCTCGGTGTTATGGTTCTCGAGAACGGGTTCGTTTGACGACTTTCGATCCATTGTTTTCGACGAGTTGAAACGCACAGTCGATTTGGTATTTCGTAGATCGGTGTTTCGCGATTCTTCACAGTTTACCGGACCACCCAAGCTCTGTTCGGCGGAGATCGTGCGACGGAATCGCGGTTAGACTCGGTTTGAACGATTCGTTCCGCGTAACGATCGATATACTGGAAAAAATACTATGCCGTTTGTCTCGTCATAGTCGTCGCGGAGAAAGTAGCGATTCTGACAAGCTTGACTTGCCGATTGTAAATATTCCTGCCGTTCGAAGCTTGTGTGCGCGTAAATAATGTTCGACCGAACACGTCATAAATATTCCGTCGCGAATGATAATCGTAAATTACGTTTACGTTCCCTCTTGAGACGTCGCAGACTGGGACGAACCGCTAGATGTTCATCTTTGGTGCTTTTCCTGCTATTAAAGATCTATCACAGTACGGTCCCTCGGTCCGCGCATAACACTTTTATCCGCGTTGCTTTTTACTCGAAGCACTGTCTCGTGATTCCGCTTAGAGCAATGCGAAACACATGTACTCACAGACGCGAAGAATATAGAGGCGATACATAGAATTTACGACACCATGGCCGCGATAGGTACGTGGCTGCCTTCGGCATCGGGACAATGATAAAATAATAAATCGCTGCCCTCTCGAGAGGGATCCCCGCAGAGAAAGGGATATTTCGGAGTCGTTCGGTACTAGAACCACCAAGATTCGAGCACACCGCGAAGAAATACGTAGCGATATCGACTCGGACTCTCGGAGTATTCCTGACCGGATTCCTCCACGAAGATATATATGGTCTAATGCGTAGGTGCGGTTTCGTTGCGTTAGCTCGGAAAGAATCGGCCTCGATGAACGACGCCGATAAAAGAATATCGATCAGCCGCCGATGCAAATCCTTTTTCGACGTCGGCCATTTCGTGAAATTTATCGCTACTCGACGCGACGAGATAAGCGAGTTTCATAATTTTTGTAATATCTGCTCGCGTGGAACGTTAGAATAAAAGGAAGAAAATCGGTTATTTACGAGAGAAGACTGCTTCTTTCGACTCGGAGAAAAACAAATCCGGGATACACGTTCCTAGAGACTTACGCGCGTAGGATGAGATTAGAATCCTAAATTTGTTGGACGACTGGTTGGACCGCTGCTTTGATCCCTCGAGCTATCCCTCGAGATTCCTTACACCGGAATCTGTATCGTGCTACGCTATATTTTAACCGAATAATATCGAACGAAAAGAGGTCCATGGCAATTAGCCGTGTAACGTACGATGGTACGATCCCGGCGTGTGTGCATCTCTTTTGGAGTACGAATAATGGCCAGAAAAGTTTCATTTGTCGAATGCGCGTGTCTAGAAACTTGGCCATTGTACCGACGCGGTTCGCGTTGCCCACGTATTGCACATTCCTCGATACCGTAAATATCGCGCGTCCACCGATATTTACGTTGGCGTTGCTCGTATATTTCCTAGTGCCTTCCAGCGGCGCTCCCACGGGAGAGCGCGATTGGCGTCGTGACCATGATGTTACCGGTCAAACGAAAAAAGAGAAAAGAAAAAAATTCCAGGGAATCAGGGAAAAGGGGGAGGGGCGGGGGGGGGGGGAAGAAGAAAAAAGTATAAAAGATATAAAGTATATAAAGTATATAAAGTATACGGTACAGTATAGAGCACAAAAAAGGAAGCACGAAAAGAATAGATAAATCGTCGCGGGGAATCGCTGCCAAAGGACGCTCGACTCGGACGGTTATCGATATCGTTCGACGCTGTGTACCAGCTGTCCCTGGGCGGAGACGATAACTGATTCATGGTGGTAGAATTCACCGGGATTCGAGCTTCGATATCGGCTTGAATAAAACGTGCTACGCGAAACGATTCTATCAAAGACGCCACGGTTAGCCGTTTACAGCATCGTCGTTCTGTTCACCGGGTTTAGAAGCTGACGAAGGAGACACGTGGTTCGAATCGGACGAATTAATTGGAACGGAACGATATTGTCGGGCTTTTTATACGGACGGACGCTTTGATCGTACCCGTGAAGTTAATATAGCTTCCAGNGGGGGGGGGGGGGGGGGAAGAAGAAAAAAGTATAAAAGATATAAAGTATATAAAGTATATAAAGTATACGGTACAGTATAGAGCACAAAAAAGGAAGCACGAAAAGAATAGATAAATCGTCGCGGGGAATCGCTGCCAAAGGACGCTCGACTCGGACGGTTATCGATATCGTTCGACGCTGTGTACCAGCTGTCCCTGGGCGGAGACGATAACTGATTCATGGTGGTAGAATTCACCGGGATTCGAGCTTCGATATCGGCTTGAATAAAACGTGCTACGCGAAACGATTCTATCAAAGACGCCACGGTTAGCCGTTTACAGCATCGTCGTTCTGTTCACCGGGTTTAGAAGCTGACGAAGGAGACACGTGGTTCGAATCGGACGAATTAATTGGAACGGAACGATATTGTCGGGCTTTTTATACGGACGGACGCTTTGATCGTACCCGTGAAGTTAATATAGCTTCCAGAATCGCGTGGACGGTGTTGAAATTGCTCGTTGTGTCACGAAACTTTATACAGAGCGTACAGAGAACCCTAATAGGCTCAACGACGGGTGAAATGAAATTGGCTCAAATTGTTTACACCGTAGACACCTTTATTTGCGAAGAAAACAATTTTGCGAGCACCGTTGAACGTGCGAACGCGAGAAAACAAAATGTGGTTTGCTTGGTTTTAACCCTTGCGCGTCCGGACGCGAGCGGTGAGTAATTAAAGGCTGACAGCGTGCAGAGTTTGAACGTAGGGTTTATTTTTGTTTCAGTTGTCTGGACTGGTGGTGGGCGGGATCGGTATCTGGACGGTGATTTCGAAGCACAGCTACGTGTCCCTGATGACGACTTCGACGTACCCGACGCTAGCCTACGCTTTGATCGTTGCAGGTGTCCTGGCTGTGGTCGGTAGCTGGCTCGGATGCGGCGGTGTAACTTCTGAAAATAGATGCGTTCTTCTTATAGTGAGTAATCGACAGATTTGTTTAACAACTTTTCGACGAACCATCGATAAATTTTCATTCCGACTGGATCGACCTTTGCTGATCTCTATTAATTATCAACTCGTTCAATTACTTTATTTCGCTGAGAGAGAAATATTTTTCGATCTTTAAATCTACTTGCAACGAGGTCACTGGTCCAATGTTGATCAAATCGAAAATGCTGCTCGTACATCTTCGCTGGATTGATCGATTTGCGGAGAACATATAGCAGCGTTGATGATAGCACGGTGTCTCTTATCGATCATGCGCTTCCGTGCTGGCCATTTATCAGGGTGCCACTATTGTCTGATTAATTAATTCCCCGGCCGGGGCAAACGCGCGTAACCAAGAGAGACGTAAGCGAAGATAAAGCCGAGGATATAGAAGGTTGAAACGTTAGGGAAACCAGCCACTCGAGTTACTCGAGCTATCGCTTTTGGAATTGCTTATAGCCTTGGTAGCAGATGCTCTCCGACTAACTGGGCCGATCGTTCGCGAAACTTTCGCAAATTTCCTTCGACGAGAAGCGTAGTTTCGTTACACAACGACGAGTCGTTCGTTACTGCACGTCGTTACGTCCGGAAACGATCTTTTTTATCTGATTTTAACGCCAATTCGCCTTGGTCGTGTCCGCAGTTTTATTACGCTCTCTCTTTGCCGTATTCTTATTATTATTACTTTTATTTTATTTTTGAAAAAAAGAAAAAAAAAATACTCGAAGCGGTAACTAAAACGGTGAACCACCATTGAAAGCAATCTTCTCGTCGGACCGTTTAAAAAAAGGTTTCGCAAAGTTGGTTCCGGGACAGCTTCAATGCTCATCCACGAGACTCGTTTCTTTCTTGACTGTGGGCTTAAATTTCCTTTTGACTTACCTTCTTGCCTCCGACATCATCGCCTCGGGGACAGGGACTTTGTCCGCTGCTAAGCTCGCTTTCACGATGAAAACGAAGGAAAGGCGTAGCGAAATCACCTTCTTGAAAGGCAGCTTGTTCGCCTTAAACTATCGATTGTTCGTTCTAATTGTACATTCTAACTGATCTTCCAAAGTCCGTTACCTCGTTCTATTCCTCAAAGTAGAAGCTTAACTGTCGTCTGCGATATATTTTTTTTTTCACTTTGCATAAAATACATTTTCCGCGAACAAATCCTGTTCGCGTCGTAACATGTAATAAATACTCAGTTACAAGGTCGATTTCACCTTGAACGCATAGTCGATTGCCTCCAATATTATCGCCTGAACTCCTCGACAAAGTCTCCCTTTGTTGATCTCGAGCGTCGCGATCTAATAGCAGTTCCAGCGTCAAAGCTAAATGAGCTAAAGAGAAACGAATAGAAGGGGTGTACTTTTTACAACATTACATTTTAGTACGAATAAAATTAACCGGTACGATGATACGGTACCAAGGATGTTTATAACGAAATCGTTTCAAAGATCAACCTCGTGGTTGTATCAAAATTGGGTCGGCAGAAAAGGGAACGATTTTCCCCTTTGAGCAAGGGAGAAACGGAAAAAGGAACGGAAAAATTCTTGTCCAAAAGCTGTTTCGCTTTCTTGCGTTCGGACAACATTTTTCTTGCGAAAATGACGTGCCGTCGCGCATGGACAACAGCTTATGACCCTTGATACGAATTCATGGAATCGGAAGAAGGTATTTCCGTTTTATCCACGGTTGGAAATTGTATGATACTGTTTTTACAAAAAAAAAGTTTTCGGGCTTGTAGGTATTGTACTTTGGTAAAGGCATGTGTTTCAATAGAAACTTTTGCCCTTCGAATACGTTTTCTGTTTCTCTATCTGAAAACTAGCGTTCCCTGCTAAACTATAAATTGTGCTTAACCGAGAATTAGCGCAACACCGCACCGGTATCTCGCGTTTCCATTAAAGC
The DNA here is from genome assembly GCA_019453375.1 of Ctenoplectra terminalis. Classification (NCBI taxonomy): domain Eukaryota; kingdom Metazoa; phylum Arthropoda; class Insecta; order Hymenoptera; family Apidae; genus Ctenoplectra; species Ctenoplectra terminalis. The sequence goes on along the minus strand of SMSQ01019456.1, from coordinate 44,707 downwards.
TACAACAATGTTGAACTAGCTTACGTTTAATTCCACATAAATGATAGTTAAATTGCAGTAACAACATTTGGAAACCGCAAAGTTGCGAGTTTCCGCATCGCTCTTAATTTAATCGTTTAATAGGAGATCATCGCAGGGTGAAGTCTTTGAGTTCGTACAAAATGTACCTTTCGATACCGTATCGTTTCTCTGAAAACTGAAAATTAAACTGAAAATTGTCATCGTTAGCCGTTGCTACGCGATACCGTGGAAATTTATCACTGTTCGTTCGACGCTCTTAGCGTGCACGCGTTGTATCTACCCTTAATCTAAAGTAACATTTACGAGGTTACGCTTTCCGCTGGGCAATACCAGCCACCATACGCTCGTACATCCTAGCGACTCCTTTACGTCGCTAACGTAACGAGAATTTATATCGAACCACCCACGCACGCGATACATTTAATAAAAACATCGGTTGATTAGATATAATTTATTGCAAATATTTTGAATTCTGTAACTCCTCTTCGCTAAATTCTCCAACATCCGGTTTAGCGAACGCGTCAGATGTCCGTCAAATTAATCCAGCCTTCAATCCTCATCGTATAATCGCTAATCCTGTATAATTTGCTATAATCCCATACTCCTGTTATCAACGTTACCAGCAATTACTCGTCGAAGAGCGATCACAATCACGACGAAGGTCACATTCAATCGAACGAAATACACCAGATCCGCAATTGCTACGTCCCAAAGGAGCGCAATGTGCGGCATGCGTCGTGTGCTCAAGGTCTTCGAACAATAATTATCGAGCACGCGCATTAACGAGGAGCAGTTTGGTTCAATTCGTTTCCACAACGTGGTCTTTGATTCTTTTTTTTATTTTGTTCTTTTGTTTTTTTCTTTCTTTCTCTTTCGCGGCAGTGAATGACGTATTACGGGACTGGCATAGGTGGACAGGTTCCAACGCCTCGGACTGGTTCCGAACCAGTTCTACACGTCCGGAGCACCGATTCGAGAGCTCCAGGCGAGACCGCATTACTTCCTAAGTATCCAACCAACGATCGCGCCACTTACCGCCAATTTATGCCAGGACGACCACGTACTGGCAAGAAAATCGCGGACCTAACCGAACCTCGCCGATTACCGTAACGATTCGACGATTTCTAACCACCTCCAAGTACCCTTCTGTGGATTTATCATTGCAAGAGTCGCTCTGTAGTTTGCGCAAAGTCGAACGAAGGGTCAAGAACACTTATCTTGAATGGATCGTAGTCGGATATGTTGGAGCAAATTTGGAGCGACTTGTTCGCTGCACAAAAACTTTGGATGCCAAGAGATTTCGCACGGACTGCTAATGAAGTTAAGAAAGTTCGTTTAAAGCGAGGGAAACAGGCTGATACAGACCTCATCATCGGTGTATTTTCTCGAAGCTTCATAGAAGGCGAAGAAAGTTCATGGAAGAACCAAGGTTGGAAGGTTGCTTAGATTTTATTAAACAGGGGTTCTATCACTCCTGCCTGATTTACAATTTTTCCTGTCTAATCAATATTCAAATGGGGTAAAAGTTGGCCGATACAGTCGGTCGACGAAGAAGGAAGCGAGGAGAGGCTCGTTAAAGTCATCGTCCTACGTGGAGGAAACGTAAAAGGAGATCCTCGGAGGATCATCGACGATATCTCTTCTTGTTAAAACGTGTCCACGTTACGCCGTAACGAGCTGTCTTTTCGATAGCGAATCTAGAGATCGTTGGTCGCTCCATTTACCATAAGGACGCACGAAACGATATCCGTGATTACGGTTACGCCCTATACGGCCGGAAAATATATCGCTACCGCCTTATCCGTGCCCTTTTTTATATTTACTTACATGAAATACGCTCCGAGAGGAGATAAATGCGAGCCAAGTAACCTAGTTGGTCGCGACGCGAGCCGTGGTAGCGTTAAGAAACAAAGGCCGAGGGTATCCTTTCTCAGGATCGAGGCCTCATTACTGGGATCCGTACGAATACTCGCCCCTCTTCCCTGCTGTTCCACGATAATGGTAAACGACTCGAAAGTCGCATGACTCTTTGTGGAAGATCGGTGATTTCAAAAGTTAGGCTAGCGTCTAATCTGACGACGCTTGAACTTTGCCAGAATTGAAAGAATTTTAATTGATTTTAATCTTGGATTAATTAAAGGGTGAATCTGTGTGTTTCGATCCCAAGAACTTTTCCGGAGAAATGTATTCAGAATTTTATTATCTTTCATTTTCTCTCGAGATAGTATTGTCCGGTGATGCAACTACTTTAGATTTTTCATCAAATCTTGCTTTTGTACGATCACTGCCACCCCTCGAGGATTCGACCACTTTAGTCTTAACGTTTCCCTAATTGTACAGCGCTAGCTGAACGAGCCATTCCACCCTGCTCGAGATCTTGTCGTTGGGCGTGAGGATTATTTTGTAGTCCTCTCAGGACACTTGGACACGTTCGGGTCAGGTCCCTGTCCTCGCTGTGTCCTCGAGAACTATCGCGAATCTTCTCGTTAGGAAGCGTCCTCGGGGACCGCTGGAGCAGCTGTTTTTGGGGCGAAAGAAGCTTTATATTTAATTAAACATTAATGGATCGTGATAACGTAAGACGTATCTATATTTTACTTGTTCGAGTATTGTTGGCAGTAAAACAACCTAATATCGATCTCCATTTAAAATCAACGAACAAAGAAACAAAGGATCCCTTGTATCCAGCGAAACCTTTTAATTTCTCGTTTCATCGAACATAATGAATTTTTCTATCGGTCGGTTATCGGACAGACGCGGAGTAATAATATTACTGTTCGTTTCCCTCGAAGCCATTGCTCGTTTAACGATTATCTGAAATTTTTCGATATTTCAGAATCACGGTTCGAAGAGAAATTGTTACGTCCATCGTGCGACTGGAATCAGATTGTTGATTTCGTTCGACTGGAAAATCCTGATTTCCTATAAATTCGTTTCTCTTCATACTCCTCTCTTTTTTTTTTTTTTTTTTTTTTTCTTT